>JAJIYU010001937.1:0-32823 GCA_030144865.1 Tinospora cordifolia
TGTGTAAACAAGCTAGGCTGTGGAGCCCACAAGGAATGATCATTGTAATTGATGGATGGATGGATGGATGGATGGATGTGGTGTGTCATGGTGGGATGTATGATGGGACACGTGGAATGAGATTCCTGCATGCTAAGTAGCATTGTAGTGATAGTGCTAATAGTTGGGACACAAACGATAATTCGAATCTCACACTAATTTGACCCGTTTAAGTTGAGTATAAATAAGTTTAAATCAAACTAGGTGAAATATGGTTAGACACGATTAAATATAAATTATAAATAAATTAATTTAAAAATTTTAAAAATAATACGTTTAACATGATTATGTATAAGTTAAAAAATAAATTATACATAAGTTAATTTAAAATTAATATATCTATTAAATTATTAATAATATAATTTTTATTATTTTTAATATATTTTATATTTTTATTAATATTTTTTAATAAAAAATTATTTTAAAATATTAATTTATGATATGACCAATTTACGATACAATATATTTATAACATATGTGATACAGTCCGTTTACAATACGATTTGTTTTATAATACGATAATATAAATTGTCACATCTAATTATAAACTCTCTTCTATTAAAAAAGACTTTAAATGCACTTTATAAAATTGAATTTAATGAATGAGAATTAGAATAGTAGTAACTAATAGTAGGGGGAGGTTTAATTTTATTCATCTGTGGGCGAAAGGGCAAATGAAGAATGAGATGGATGAGGAAGAGATGTCTTAAAGTGCATTGTATAGTTTGGTACTAACAATTCATGTCATTCATGATTGTGACATCCATTACCTATCTACACATCATCATCTGCCAGTTCTTTTCTTTCTTTGTCTTGTGTAGGAGACGCAAGATGCAAGTTGCAAGTTGCTGTTCATTCTCAATTTTGGACAATCACAACCCTTCAACAAAGATAAAGGGCGTTGAAAATAATAATGTTCCCAAATGGATCCCAATGCCTATCTTGTGTTGGTGCCTGTCATGTTTGCTTATGTATAAGCATGAGAGGGTTGATTACCCAATAAGGGTGTCAATGATACGATTTTAATGAGTTTTAGTTTGGTTTTATATAGGATGATTGATTTTAAATTTTAAATATAATATATCTAATAAATTATTTTGAACAAGAATAAGGTTACATATATATTTTTTTAATCAAATTCAGCCTAACTTTTTTAAAACCAAATTGAACACTTTTATAATTTAAACCAATCTATAGAGCAATATACATTGAGTGTTAGTTCCCTCTAATTATGAGTAGGTACCCTAATTTTTTCATTAAAAGTTAACCGTAGTGCACAAATTAATAACACAAGTTCTTCTAACTATTTGTCATGAAAAACGTATTACCTAAATTTCTTCCTTAACCAATTAAAGGCATCGTCGAAAAAGCTTTTGTAAAAGTTTCTTTTTTTTTTTTTTGGCTTACACACTTCTTAAAAGAGTGCTCCTATTTTTTAAAAAAGCTATTTCTTTCTTATCACATTTTTTATGAAAATAAACATTGGAGTAAACTTATTAGTTTTGGAAGCCATAGACGTTTATTCTTTTTCACACATATCATCTGTCTAGCAGCCAAATACTCGTTGTTTGCAGATTTTTCATCTATGTTTTGCTCAGTCCAAACTCCAGAGCCTAATCAATAAAAAAGTTGGGATAGCAAAACAACTTCTTAATTGAGTCCAGATTCCCTTCTAATTGTTATTAGAAATAAGCATATAAAAATTAGAATAAAAATATATTAAAAAAAATATCTCTCAAATTAGAGTGCGACCTCAGTGCTAATAAATGCATTGGGCATTGAACGCTCAGTACAGTTCGAACACTCAATACATTTTCTTTTATATTTTTTTTAAATTGTCGTGACAACTTAGTCCATCAACTCGATCTGCACAGGGAATGGGGATGGGAGATACCCTTATAGCCAAAAATTTAAAAATAATAATAATAAATTAAAACGCAGGAGGAAAAAAAAAAGTACATTATCCTTTCTTGCTAAAATCAGTAACCTTGGAAGTGCTGCCACCAGAGCAGTGGGGCCATTTCCAGCAATCTGGCAGGGGTGGTGGGTAAAGGTCTGGTACTTCTTCTGTGCCAGTCTGCCATTAAAGGGTCCCCCCACTCAAATCATCTGGCAATGTGACAAGCAGTGCCAAATTAAGACATTGGTTGCAGAGAAGGGCTCTGATTCCAAGATGGGTTTGAATGCAACAGAGCCTCTAACGCTGATTTATGACTACTAAAAGATGCTTGAAGGGAACATTCTCAAACATGATGGCCTCCTGAGCCACTCAATCTTTACTTTCTTTTAATCAAACACAAAAGCCTCGTCAGGTCCCTTAATCATGAGGCTTTTGGGTGCGTCCACATCGGCCTGCGCGGTGGGTTTCAGGAAGAGTTCCAGAATGTCAGGTTACCCTGTTGAACGGAATAGCGACTCAATATAATTCCATCAAGGACACGCTTTGCAGACTCTAGATTGGACAATCCCCATCAAGGATCACATTCTTGTCAACCAACCTCTACATACCAATCCATTGAAGGAGTTTTAGTGTGATGGAGGAATTAATGTGTGCCACAATACATTCATGAGTTCTAATTAAACAAAAAAGCCTCGTCAGGCCCCTTAGTCATGAGGCTTTTGGGTGCGTCCACATCGGCCTGTGCTGTGGGTTTCAGGAAGAGTTTCAGAACGTCGGGTTACCCGGTTGAAAGGAATAGTGACTCAATATAATTCTAACAAGGACCCACTTTGCAGACTCGAGATTGAACAATCCCCCTCAAGGGTCACATTCTTGTCAACCAACCAATACATATGAATCCATTCAAGGAGTTTTATTGTGATGGAGGCTTTAACGTGTGTCACAATACAATCATGAGTTTCCAAAAGACTAGACAAGTCAGCAAAACTATAATTTGAGAACTTATTTCTTGAATCGAATAATAGATACAATGCATTAACCTCTCCTCCCTCCCTAAAAATAAATAAATTACACTGAATTTAGTTGGCTATTAAAAAAAAAGGGCGCGGGGGTGTGTTTGGGGGGTGGGGTTGGGGGGGGGGTGGGGGGAATGATTTTTGTTATTTTCTTAAAAGCCTGTTTTCCTAACAAGTGAACCTATTTCGAAATCTTTTAAATCAAAAGGAGTTTTATTGTTTTCAAATGTTTGAACACAGACGACTGTAATCAAATCACGATCATGAACCAAATCAGGGCCTAAATGTAAGGCATGATCTAATTATTAACTTTATGGATTCAGCTCAGACGACGAAGCCCATCCAAGCCTGTAGATTGATGTACTCAACAGAAACCTTCATAATTGTTTAATTCACCCCAAACAGTTTCTTCAACTTCTTCCCATGATTTAGAGGTCCTCAGCTCCGGCCATAAACTAAATATAGATCCCAAAACATTGTCATCATGCAAGATACAATAACACCTGCAAAGATGTGATAGTAATATAAGCAATTCATATTTGATCACAATAATATATAAATTAAAGTACAAATGGATAAATATAGTAATATATATATATTGGTGTAAAAAAGAGAGAAATGAGTTAAGACTTTTATGATGACTAACATGGCATGGTAAGAAAGTCGCTCAAATTTATTCCCATATTTTACTGGTCCAAGCTCTGACGACAATCTCCTCATCAAAGGAAGTTTGTAGCTTTCCAGGAACTTCTTAAGCAGTTTAGGATCACCTCGAAATACATCTAAATGTATAGGGATCAAATCACAGATAGGATCACCTGCAATAGACGACAGTTTAGGAGATGCAAAATCTCATTGTTTTAACTTACCAAACATGCATATGTTCACAGGCCTTAAAACTATTATGGACCAAATCCAAATAAGATAAATTTGGGGGTTGGCAACATGAATCTCATTCCGCCATTCTAATTCAATTTAGAATCATATGTTAAAAGGTATAAGGAACACAACTCCATATAGAATACTGCCAACCTGATAGGATAGAGGAAACCATTCCTAGGGTAGAGATCAAGATGTAACTTTCACCATTAATTTTGCCCAGTAATGTTCAGACAGAAAGATGAGGTAAGCCTAGGCAAGGTTTTGACATTTATTGGTCCCTCACTCCATATACATATGTATGTATGTATGTATGTATGTATGAATTAAAATAAATATATAAATATATTAATTATGTATACAATTTTATATGACATTTTATTTTAACTTATATTAAAAAGAATTCAATTAAAACCTTTTTTAAAAAATATTTGCAGATTCCCCCCTCCCAACCAAAAAATAAATAAATAAATGAATAAATAAGATCACATAGGTCACCACTAACACCTTGGAAAACACTGATTTTACCAGGAAATTTGGTAAATAAAGTAATGTCTCCATTTTCAGACTCAAAAATACTTGAAATCAGAAAACAAACTATACTTTGCAGAACTTGCATGTATAATGGGAAGTGGTTGACAGGTTAATCTCCAAATTCACCTAGTGGGGTAGCATCCAACTACTTCAAAACGAAAATTTCCAAAATGGCTCATTCTATTAGGAAATCTTAAAAAGGAAGCGCTAAAAGCACTTAAGGTATGCATCCTAAAGGAATGGAAAGAAACAAAATCACAGAAGCATTTACCCATGGACAGGTCACTAAAGTCAAGAATATAACTGGGATGCCACTTCTTTTGCCCTCCACTGCCCTTACAGCCATTCAGTGAGCCACTAGCCAACATGCTAGCATAGGGTGCATCATCATCAGGAAAAGAACTAACAGAGCATGGTTCCATATAAATATTGTCATCCATAATATCGGAGTGTACCCAGCAACAAGATTTGTGCACCTTGACTAGGCCCTTTTCATCCTAAATCACAGAAATATCAGATGTCAATCATAATAGATCACATGGTAATGCATGTCAGAGAAGGGCAAATGAAGACTTTAACGGAACCTGAGAAGTGTTTAGCAAAACTGAGAGATCATCAGGGACATACTCTTCAACTTTGTCTATCAGATATCTCGGAATGGGATCTCCCCTACCAATTGCAATGGAAGAAATCAGATAATTTCCATATTCCTTGAATAACTCTACCATATGATGCAGAGAGTAAGCAGAATTGCACGCACAGATAACTATTATGAGACCAAAATTATAAGCATTATGCACCATAACTCAGACTGGACAACAACAATAACATGCATGACAGAATGCTTGAATGGATGGTGAGGAATTTGAACATGTAAAATGTCACTAATAGGATGCATCAAACTATTGGATTTTACAGTTACTCTAACAAACTCTAACAATGAGGATCCTCCTTATCTTAGCAGAACATGGGCATAAATTGCATGACTCTGGATTTTAAAATGATGTATAGAAGTTTCCTTCCCCAAAACCCTAAAATGTGATAATCAAGGAAAAAGATTTCATGCACAGGATGATCATGTGCAACAAAAACCAATAAAAAGTATGATAGAATGAATATCGTGTCTAAGATTTGAAAGAAGCTAAGAATATGGATAAAGGTAATGAGACAGAATGATGGAACCTGAATTATGAAAGCGACAGATAATAATGCGATTAAAGATACAGAATTCATGCCTCCTTGATGCAACATTAAGAATATTTGAGGGAATCCATGCGTCCAATGGTTTATAACTTCATACTTATAGCAACCAATACTTATAGCATCCATCTTGACCGCTACATTACTGAATCATAGCACTTAGCTGCTGAAAATCTACCTTGTATCAGAACTCAAATTTGTAAGAGATCTTACATTCAAGTCTCTTTATTTGCATTTGCATTTTCTCCTATGGCATTTTTGGTATTGATCTACTCATCTACCCTTCTGTCTCCCTTCCATCTTTCCACATGCGAGATGTGGCTGCAAGCAAGGAATAGTCTTATGGATAAATTAGTATACATTATTGGGTCTGTAACCATAAGTTGTCTTTTGGTTTCAATGGTCATCTAGCACAATATCAGTGGTTTTCAACACTCCTGAAGGCATCCTATCTATAATCAAAGGACTTCAACAATGAGAACCATATTCCTTGCTTTCTTCCGCGCCTTTGATGAATTACTTGTACACCTCCAATGAAGATGCCAAATCCTAAATGTGATTCCGAAAAGAATTTTCAGTTTTAATCACTTAAGAAAATCACAGATGAGTTGTTAAAGAACCAAAGTTGTTCTAAATTCCTCTAGAAGGAGCTTGCGAAGGAGAAATAAATCTGAAGATATTTCCTAATCCCCAGATGATCACGAAGAATGCACACATATGAAACATCAAACAAGAAAATTGGTTATTGGTAATGATCATAATAAAGGAGAGCAAATTAAAGAGATGAAAGCAGCTCTAGGAGGAGAGTGTAAGCTTTTAGTGTTGTCCCACTTCACTGAGCAAAAACAAGAGTTTAAGTGATAAAATTTTAGTCAAGCAGCCAATGAACTAAGCCTGAAGACCAATTTTCAATTTAGAAAAGATTAACTCAATATGTGCTTGATCAAGAGATGATTAGAAGCAATTCTATGAGCAAAAGAGAGTATAGTATACAACACCATAAAGCTTAGAGAGGATACCATAGCTTTGATGGAGTGAATGTATAAAATTTCTCTAATGGAGTCCAAGTTTGATTTTTCTCAAGAAGCAACATTAATTGGGAATCCATGCTCTCCAAATGCAATTGACATCAATCATGAGTGCAATGACTACAACCTAAAGCCTTGAATATTGAAGGTTTTTCAGCCCACAAGAGAGGACATACACGTACCATTTTTCCAAGCGGCTTGAGATATCCTTCTTTCTCCTGGTCATAGTTTCAACAAAGAGTTGCCATTCCAGTGGAATGGTAGAACCACCAGTAAGAGCTCCAAGACATGCCTTCAGTGAAGGCATCTTAGGATTTGATATATTTAATTCAGAGATGTATGTGTGAAAAGGTGGCAATGGCAAGGTATGAAGATTGTGTAATTGTTCTCCCAAAAATGAAGCAAGATTTTGGGCATCATCCCATGATAAAATATCCCTTCTGAAAATAGTATCAGAAAACAAAATCAAGTCAAATTTGTAGACTGTCACCAAAATTAGCTCTGGAAATTAAAACATCAAAATAATCAAATCTTGAGCTTCCCACATTTGAACTGTATGAAGAAAAACTGATAGAGTAACTCACAATTCAGCAAATATATGCCCCTTGCATCTTTTTGTTATTATATAAGGCCATATGTTTATGCCTCCAATGGAATTGGTAGGTTGGTTTACTGGCACAGCAGCTTTCCTACATTCGAATTGCTTCTTGCTCCACACACCAAAAGGAAAACCATCCGCATTGTTTTTCTCCCCAGTCAAATTGCAGTTGGCAATTACATAGGGTATCCCTTTGCCATCCCATGGGACATTTCGAATAGATCCATTTTCTTGGAAGATAATTCCACTAGCCAAAACATCAGGAACGTGGTCTCTAAGAGGGGAATCAACTTTCTGAAGAAGACCATAGAACTCAAGCTGTCCAAATCCAGCAGAAAGTTCATAACATAATTGGGACAAAGAAGAGCAAACTTCATGAAAAACAATTTGATATAGGTTCAAAGTATACCTCAGTTCCCAAACCATGGATAGAAGATTCAATTCCTCCTTCAACATAGATCTTTATTACACAATCAGCAGTCAGATAAACCTATCAAGACATTTGGTAAAATATTGTAAATTAATTATTGTTAATGTTCTCAAAAACAATGGTTGCTTAAAATAGAGTACACTTTTTTGTCCTAGCAACATAGAGAAGTAAAATGTGGACCATCTCTATGTTTCACAGAATAAAGTGCCTAAATTCATGTAAAAAGATATATTCTTGCTCCTTTTGGCCAATTATACCAATGGTTGCAGAGTTCCTAAGTTTAGAACTTGAGTGAAGTACATCTCCTCATGTAGCTAGCCAATAGCACTGAGAAGTCTCTCCTATTGACTATGAAAAAGGAGATGTTCTTCCTTCTTACATGGGACCATACATCCAACTATCCAACATGATATAGCAACAATTTATAATTCTTTCTAATTAAGTGTATGTTATGCATGGTAATTCTTGTTGGGATCTTAATACTAATGGCTAACTGTTCCACAAACTTTTGATGATGATGATTTTTGATATAACTAGTCATACATGAATGTCCATTTGGAAAGTGTGACTTGAATTCATTTTCTCTCTCACATGAAATTAACTAACATGGATTGCTTTGATCATTTTATAAAAAATTTAACTTCGTTCAAGAATGCATAAAAATATATTTAGTTCTCTACATGATTGTCAGTAAGCATAATAATTGATTCTAAGGACCCATAAATAAAGTTTTTATCACCTAGGCACCACCTACACTAGGCCAAGAACTCTATTCTCGGTCACTTCCACATTTTTATCATACTGCTCATCAATGCTACAATAAATATTCATGTAACTCTAAGTTTTTAACTATCCTAAATTTTTTGGTGATTAAAATAATTGATTCTCTAAGGACCCATAAATAAAAATTTTCAGCACCCAGGCACCACCTACACTAGGTTGAGAACTCTATGCTCAGTCTCTTCCACATTTTTATCACACCGCTCATCAATTTTGTATACTTATCAAACATTCTTTCTGCTCATAATTATTAGTAGATCTCTAACCAGAAAATATTATGCAGAATATGCACTATGACAACATATCAACCTCAAGAAAATGGATTCTATAAAAATCAGATCAGATCATCATTATTCCCTCAATTAGTAGCAAGAACCATTCCGTAAAACTATAAAAGAATCATAACAATGAGAAGGAGAATACCAGTTCTCATTCGGTCTCCACTCTCCAGGGACAGAGAATTCCCATGCCAAGAACCTCCCAAATTTATATTGATCATTACTTCACTTGGATAGAAAAATGAGTCCTTGTCAAAGAAGTGAAATGTAATACAAGTAGTTGCTGTTATTAGTGGTAGCTTGATATATGTTGTTAGGCCTCTACCTATAAGCTATGACTTTTAGGTCCAAGTGTTTCTAATATATTATTGGACTCTGGTTTTATCAGAAGATCCATTAGAATTTCCATATTCCCAATCTACATGTTTGGTATACGTCCATTATGGTGAACATGTGAGTATCTTCAATCTTTCTCTCCACGAGCAAGATGGTTGCATAGGAAGGGGAATGTTAGTGAGCCTCTACCCTATTAGCTATAGCATTAAGTTTTAGTGGTTTTTAACATTAGAAACTAGATTAAATGATGAGAATTTTTTTTTTTTTTTTTTTTGGTTTATGATGGTTTATCAAAGTCGGTTTTTTTTCTTTTTCTTTTGTTTTTTGTTTTTTGTTTTTTTTGATACAAGAGGGAAACAATGGCACTAAGGCCTCAAAAACTCAATAGCAGTAGAATTTGCTAATAACAAAGGAATGATCCAAGGGGGAACTTAATTATGAATAACATAACTGTGATTAGATGTAAAAGCTCTATTTGCAAAGGCATCAATACATCGATTTCCTTATTGGAGAGAATGTTTGAATTACAAGTGTCAAGATCATTGCTTAAAAAGATTAATGTCCTCGATGAGGTTGGCCAAAGGATAAAAAGAGACATCCGCAACAATTGGAAGGTCAAGAGCAACCTTAGAATCAGTTTCTAAAATGACATTATTAAAATTCCTGTCCGCCACCAATTGCAACCCCTGTCTTATCCCTTGAAGTCAGCTGCAATGTTAGAGCAAACACCTACTCTACCGAAACAACTAGCAAGTCATTCTCCTTTGTAGTTTCTGATGATAGCTTCAAAACATGCAGGACCAGGATTTCCATGGGGTGCTCCATCAATGTTATCTTAACCCAATCTTTCTCCAGCTTTTTCCAAGAAATCTAATGGTTACTTTTAGGAACAATCTTGTTGAAGCTGTTTGCAAAAGCACTTGTCATATCAGTCACCAGACGCTTCCAATGAAACAAAACACTGTTTAGATTGTCTATGATCCCTGCAATGAGCATTATATTCCGATGATTCCAGATGGTCCAAATAGCAGCAACAAACTTCAAGGCCCAGATTACCTCAAAACTATTTTTTATGAGGTTCCACATATTTTTAAGATTATCTTCACACAAATTTGTAACCTCTGATCCAAAGAAATTAACTGGAAAATTGTGACTGCAAATGCGCCTCCAAATGGCCCTGGAGTACTGACAATCCCTAAGAACATGGGTGATATCCTCATTTGCACGCAAACATCTTTTGCAAAGAAGGTTGTCGGTTAAATTCTGACGAAGTCGATGATCTTCCGTGAGAATCTTACCATGGAGGACTAACCAGACAAAATAACAAATCTTCTGAGGCATGGGAGTGTGCCATATCCAGTCATGGGTGAAGCGGCCATGTCATGTATCATCTTTGGCAACTAAGGCATATGCAGATCGAACGTTGAAAGACCCATTAGGCGTGATACCCCAAATAATACGATCATCCATGCAGTGAAGAGATAGAGGAATGCCTTTAATTCTTTCCATAATATTAGGAGGGATTCTAGTGTGAAGGTAAGAGAAATCTCAAGTTCTGTAGTTATCAATGATATCACAAACATGAAGCTCACAGTCCACGTCATAGATAATACTATGAACATCTTCTAGAAAAGCCTCGCCGCACCAAACATCTTTCCAAAGTGATACTTTGTCCCCTGTAGATATACATCAGGATATTCCTTTCTTTAGAAGGTTTCTGCCCAAAAGAATGTCTTTCCAAACAAGAGAGGTTCCCTGAGTACCCCGGGAAGAGAACAGATCAGCATGCCTAAGGTACTTAGTCTTCATAACTTTTATCCAAAGCTGGTTCTTGCCATTGATCATCTTCCAAGCTAGCTTAGCTAAAAAAGCCACATTAATCCATTTCAGCTACCTTAGTCCCAATCTGCCCTGACTTTTAGGGCTACATATAATATCCCAGTTTACTAAGTGTACTTTTCTCCTCTCATTCGTGCTCCCCCAAATGAAGTTCCTTTGAATCTGATCAATCTTGTTAGAGACACGCTCTGGAAGCTTGATGATTTGAGGGACATAAGAGGCCATAGCGATGGTGGTAGACTTGATCATGGTAACACAACCTGGTAGGTTCAGCAGTCTTGCCTTCCATCCTAACATACAAAGTTCGATGCAGTCCAGAATTGGCTGAAGTAAAAACTCAACCCCGTCGTGGATCAAAGGGAACCCCAAGTATTTTCCTAGGTTGATCTTTTCCCCAGTAAGACCAATAGAACAATGATTACTGAGACGACAAGCATAGCAATGTTCTATGTTCTTGAAAAAAAACATCTTGATTTAGCTAGGTTGATCTTTTCCCTAGACATGACACAAACTTCCTACAAAACTTCAAGCATAACAGTGCATTGCTAGACAATAGCTTTAGTAAAAAGAAGAATATCATCAGCAAAGAATAGATGGGAGATCTTAGTAGCCCCTCGACCTAATTGGATAGGCTTCCATGCACCATCCCAAATCTTCACCCTAATCATTTGAGAGAGCCGCTTCATGCAAAGAATAGACAGATATGGAGAATAAGGATCACCCTGTCGGAGTCCCCTCGAGATTGAAAAAGATTCTGTTGCTTCTCTATTCCAAAGAATCGAGTAAGAGGCAATGGATACATGAAACATGATGATTTTAATCAAGTTCTCTAAAAATTCATAGAAGGCCAAAGTTTAATGAAGAAAATTCCAAGAGATTTGATCATAGGCTTTCTCTAGATCTAATTCGAGGCAACCATCCCACTTTCTCTTTCTTTCTCTTCATAGAATGAATGATTCTTGGGCAACTAAAGTATTTTCCACTGCACTCCTCCCCGAGATAAAGCAATGTTGATGTTCCCCAACCAGTTTATCCAACAGAAGTCTAATCCGGTTTACGATTATCTTAGTGAGGATCTCGTAGGTTACATTACAGAGGCTGATAGAGCGAAATTGGGTAATATATTGGACGTTGTCCACTTTAGGAATCAACACTATATGGATGAGGTTAAGTTGTTTATCAAAGGATCCTTCAAGTCAAGTTTTGGTAAGGGTCCTACTAATCTCCTCACCTACAATGTTCCCATTCTTTTGGAAGAAAAGAGCTAGAAAGTCGTCAAGGCTGGGGGATTTAAATGGCTTCATGCTAAATAAAGTAGTATAAATTTCACTTACCTAAAGAGGCACTTGAAGGAGATTGACATCCTCCTCACTAAACATGCCTGCAGCCTCGATGGGAACATTGTCAAGGGAAGTAGTCTCTGATTGGGTAAAGAGTTGAGTAAAGTACTAAATAGCGTGATGTCGAAGAGTATCGACATCTGAACACCAGTGATCATCTATCCTCAAGGAAAGAATTTTGTTCTTAGTCCTCCTCTGAAGCATACTCACATGGAAAAATCGAGTATTGAGGTCCCCTTCTTTTAACCATTGAACTCGAGATTTTTGAAACCAGCGTTGATGCAAAACGTCATTAAGCTCAGCAATCAAAATGAGTTCCAATCGTGCTAAGTGAGGGTTGTATCTTTGGCTCGAGAATTTTTGAACTCCCACAATGCGTGCATTAAGGACCCACTTTCTTGAAAAATATTACCAAAAGTAGTTTGGTTCCAATTCTTCAAATTCACAGTAAGAACTGCAAGCTTAGTAACAAGATTAGGAGAGGGATGAGCCTAGGATGAGCGCATAAACTCTGTGAAGTTCTCATGAAATAACCAAGTTGCTTCAAATCTAAACGGCCTGCAGGTAATATAGGTCCTGGTCAGCATTGAACGAAGAAGAATAGGGCAGTGATCTGAACAAGTTTTTGGAAGATGTCTCACTTCAGCTGAAGGAAACATTTTCCTCCAATCTATGCTGCAGAGAGCCCGATCAAGCCTTTCCTTAATTAAGTTTGGTCCTTGGTGATGGTTGGACCAAGTAAATCGAGGTCCTAAATAACCAAGGTCCAATAAGTTGCAATCTCTGACGAGTTTGTTCAAGTGGTGGGCTTTACTAACATCAAATCGTCCTCCAATCTTTTCCTAAGCCACAGTAATATCATTGAAATCCCCTATTACCACCCACAGAATAGTTAATTCCATGGTGATGTTTTTAAAGGTTTCCTATTGGTCCATTCTAATTCTTGGGTTCGGGTGAACATAGACAGAGAAAAACATGAAGGTCTGACCTGTGCAATAGCTTATAGTGTCGCCCACTAGGAAGTCCAGTTTCCAACGAACTCAGAAAGTAACAATGGACTTATTCCAATACACAGCTAATCCTCCACTGAAACCATGAGCAGGAATAATGAATTTCTCTATTGTGTGGGAGTGGTTTAGAAAATCGCAATTTGGAGTATCAAATCTTGTCTCTAGGATACAACAAATATCTAGCTATCACTCCTATAAATCTCTAGAGTGCCAATGAAACTTGGTGCTCACAGCACCTCGACAATTTGAAGAAATCACAATCAATGACATGTTTTCCGACTCCATGACATGTTTTCCGACTGGAAGAGAAAATGACTAACCAATTTTGATTAGAAGCTTACAACTCCATGTTTTCCGACTCCACTGTTGGGGCACTATTCATGTCAAGAGGATGATGTCCTTTACTTTGGTGCCAAGTGGGCATTGCATTACCATCAGGGGGTCTATCAGTAGGGTCCTCGTATGGCACAACAACCATATCATGGTCCTCCTCAATGGTGTCCACTAGGGTGTGTTGGGTAGCATGATAGTGGCTCTAGAGGGTGGGGTCCATGTGCAACAAGTATGTCTCCCCGCTACCTTGAACTTCTGTCATGGACTGCTTTTGGCGGTTTGCTTTTGTCATCTTGTGGCTTGTTCTAGAGAGATTCCTTACTCCACTATAGTTTTGAATAGAAGAATTTTGCAAATCAATTGCATTTTCTCCCGCCATCTCTTGCAACTTTGCTGCATTCGAGGTTTGTTCGTGGTTGAGACAGAAGAGCGTTGATCTGTGTGGGAAGGACAGAGTGATTCAGGGTGGTTCAATTTCTGTCGAAATCCAGAGGAACGAATATCTGGGCCCTCTTCTTCTACGTCATGAGCAGTTTCAGAGGAGCTCTTGAAAGTTGTTGGATCACCACGATCAGGTTCCTCTTTGTGATTCTCTTCTCCATCTGTTGCAAGTGTGCCAATTTGCAGCAGATCAAACTTGTTGTCTAAAGACTTCCGTCTCTGTTGCTGGTACAAAGGGGCAAGATGACTAGTTTTTCCCCGAGGCTGATGCTGCACCATGATCCAAGGACCGTAGGCTAGATCACCATTCGCCTAGGGACCTTTTTCCATCATCCTCTCTTGAGTTTGCTGAGATGGAGTACGGTGTTTTACCAATATTCTCTCTGGAATTTGCTAAGATGGATCACGAGGTTGACCTTGCCAATGCTCTTCAATATTTGAAGTTCTATGAGGGCATGATTGATCTCTGTGGCCTATTCCACCACAATGGAAACAAACTATATGAATGCTCTCGTATTCGACATGCAGTTCTATGCCATTTACAATTATTTTTAGGATCAATGGCTCGTCGAGATTGATTTCGATATAGATGTGAGCAAACTTACCACGCATCAATCTCATACTGTTGATATCTATTTTAACAAAATTACCTAAAATATTGCCAATCCGAGCTAAAACAACACTATCGTAATATTCCAGTGGAAGTCATAGGATTCTCACCCATACTAAAGTAGATCTGATTTCTTCCTTATCTGGTTGAAACAGAGGCTTCCATGGCTTCACTAAAAGGTAGTGCTTTGCCACTACCCAAGGACCTCTAGTTAGAACATTAAAGTCATCTTCTTCTAGAAAGAATTTAGCCACAAAGAAGTCATATCTCAAATCTATAATATCCATTTGCCCACCAGGTCGCCATAGAGATTTGACTCTTTCTATAGTATATTGAAGATTCAAAGTCTTACCTAACAGTTTGAACATAATCGTTCTCCTCCAAGCCACATGTAGTCGCTTCTTTGTTGTTTTTCCTATTGTGATAGACTTGTTGCGCAGATCATCTTGGTCGTTGCAAACTCTATCTTCATCACAAGATTCCTTATCTGAGTCTAGTATTTGTTCATCACCGACCTCCAAATTTGGGAGCTCCATACAACAGTGAATTCTTGTAGGACATTTGTCTTGGATTAATAACCCCTAATGAAGCATCACGGTTTTTAGTTTCCTTTTCAGTTCTTTTAGTCTTCTTGGTAGACCGAACCAGATTATCTTCTTCTTGTTGAGATCTTTCTCTACTCCATTCAGCATCCATTTTCTTGTACCCAAAGTCAATTTGATGTCAATTAAGCAATTGCTTATATTGGAGATTGCATATTATGTAGTATAATGACTTCACGGAATCACCACCACCATGAATCTCATCTTTTTTACATTAAAACCAATGTGCATGGTTTGGGGACAAAAATGGTAAAGCCTATTAAATAACACTAGCAGCACTACCAACTTAAGCAATTTTGTACAATGATAAAAGCATTCACAGTTCAGAGAAGTGGAAAAAACCCGTCTTATTGCTCACCGACCTTTTCAGAGCGCTAGGATGACAAATAGACAGAAGGAAAATAAATATTAAGGAAAAAAAAAAAGAAAAAAAGAGTAACTTACAGGATTGCTACCGGTGCCCACAGGAAGCTTCTCATCATCTGATGGAGAAGGCAAATTATGGGATGCACAAATATGTTTCATGCGCGCTGACCATTTTTCTGCATTTAATGCTAGACAAGCTCCCTATGACATTTTAGAATATTAAAGAAAAATATCAAAAGAGATATAAAACAGAGGTTGTGAATAAATGAGTAAGGAAGCATAAATCCCATACCACATCTTTTATTTTATGCTTGTGAACATGCAAGATTCCTATTTGAGAAACTAGATGGAAGGTTTACTATTTACCAGAAATCATATACTAAAACTGATAACTGTTAACATTCTAGCAGTAAACATGCACACAGAGTATCATGATTCCAATACGGCTAGTAATATCCACACTCATGAACTCTGCGAGTGAGACTGATCTGATATGATTGTCCAATTCTCTGACCTACTAATCTAATTTCCACTGTTACTTTATTTTCTTTTTACCAGACAACCACAATCTATTTAAGACCTTTCATGAACAGACAAATATGATAATTTCAATTTTGAAATGGATGCAAAATTCCAATCAAACAATGCTAGGTCCGCATGGTTGGTGGATTATCTCCATTGTTACTTTGTAATTAGTATGCTATCCCTCTAGTGACCAAGGTAAATTCTTTCCTTTTATCTAAATGGATCTTGGTGACTCAAGGTTTTAATATGAAAAAAAAGGACGATAAAGATCAAAGAGAACATTGTCGAAGTAAGCATAATAATACCTTCCATATCAACTCTCTAATCCCTGGTTTTTCAACCCAAAGCTTGTGCAACCACATCCTCATTTCTCTTTGCCCTATAGAATTACTTGGGCTCCATTCGGCATTATAGTGGTCTCTATCTTCTTCAAGAAACGTAGATAGAAATTCTATATCATACGAAAACTCTAAAGTCTGCAAATAACAATCTTTTAAGGCAACATTAGCAGGATTTTCATTATCAACACACATATGCAGGTCTTTTCCAGACGATGAAACTCTGAGCCTCTTCTCCTTTCTTTCCATATCTGCATCATTAAGCTGACTGTTATCATACAATGTGCTTCTATTAGCATGTCTTAAACTTCCACTGTCCATAGCAAGCAATCCAGCACGGCAAACTCCTTTGTGACGATAACCAGGAGTCATGTCCAGGCATGCAAATTCAAAGTTTTTTGAATTTACAAAGTTCTGAGTAACAGCAACTGTAGTTTCCAGATTCAGGACACAATGCCACCATCCACTTGGGACAAATATTGTCTCACCAGGTAGTTGAGTGCACTCGATTGGCTTGTCCTCATCTGCAAGCAGGGGATATATATCTAGCCACCACTGCAAGTAATACAAAAGAGAATGATATATAGAAGGGCTAGTGCCATATCTACCAAAATTGGGGTAAAATCACAGGAAGGACATAAAATTAAATAAATAAAATAAAAAATAAGAAAGCGGATATGACAGGGTCTCTTTATACCAATGCAAGCTAGATTAGAATACCTGCAGCGATGATGGAGTTTCAACATTCACATCGCCATCTTCTTCATTCACATGTACTGTAACACCTAGAGGTACCCTACCAGGAGGATATAATGCCCACCTATTTCAACATCAAATCACTTGTTTTGAATTATTGGTTCCAACTACAGGAATCCAGCAAGGCTACTACATACATCACATTAAAAAACACACACGTATATATATAATACAAGCTGAAAAGAGAGGAGAATTACAACCAAACTGAAAGAGATGAAGTGGCAAACAAGAAATTTCAGATTCTTAGGGAGAAAAAGGAAAAGAAAAGAAAAAAAAAAGTCATGATTCATAGAGTCATTAAGATCGAAATAAAAACATTAAATAAATAGACAGATAATTGGAAAGCAAGCTTCACCTAGTTGTGATGAATATTCCTCGTGAAAATAAAAATGAAAGAGAAGCACATAAATGCATGTAGCTTCCAACCATTACAGAGTTATGATATGAGTTACTGTGTATGGTATATGCCTTCCACACAACACAATAATGTATGTGTGCCTCCCCACAAAAGTAAGGTTTTCCCAACTACATTTTGACACACGCAAGCCAAAAAAGAACCCACCCTGTATTTGCAAACCTCTTTTGCCAACTACTAAAAATCATGTGGGAATCCAATCCTCCATTCATCTTAGGTTTTTTGTGATTACCTATCTAAGGCCCATGAGAGAATGTCAACCATTTCTTTCCTATTGTTTCTTCCCGAGGGAAACACTTGTCTTTTTCATTCATTTGGCTTTCATGTCTTAGGCTCTCATGGATCTCACAACAGTTGGAGTCTCCTTGGCTTTGGTTTCTTAGATAAGGGAAGTTTGAAGGTAAACAATTGGGATCCTTGAGGAAGAAGAGAAGAATCTTTAAGAAGTCACTTGAAAAGTAGCAACTCAGTTTTACAAAGGGCATGATGCATTAGGAGCTTTTCTTGGAGAGGATAGTTTTCCAGGCAAGTGGATTTTTATATAGATTCTGGGAAAATTTATATGCATTTTCTTGTTCCAGTTTCGCTGTTTTCTGTCAAAATAGTTTGTTGGTCATCTCGGCCATATTTTCCTAATCCAGACTAAATTATCTACATAAGCATCAGATATTACAGTAAGAAGTAACGAATGAAAAGAGAACTAAAACATTGAAAATATCAAATTTATTGCAACCTTTCAGGTGGACAATAAACACTAAATATTTTACAGTCCATTTAGGTAAGAGTGCGTTGGTACCACTTCATCTAAAAATGCAGAGTCACAGCATGAAAAAGTAACTTTGGATGCATATCATTTAAAAGTTTACCTTTTTCGGCCACAAAGTAAAGTGTTCCAGGCACTAGTAAGTGCAGGATCAACATGCCAAGATGCACCAGATCTCTCTGGCCCAATAATTAGCCATCTAAAAGGTGGTCGTTGATCTCTATCCAAGGCATCAAAAAAATCTTCTCTGAATATTAGGGGCACAGTGTAATCTTTCAATAAATCTGGTGCAACTTCCCCAAACTGTAAGAATGGTGAATTAGTCAGTTCATGTCACTGAAGATGTATGGGCATTCAAAAGTTGACTTAATAAGTGCAGAAACTAGAAGCACCTTGTCGTCAAAAACATAAAGAGGGTCTTCATCATGCTGTTGTTTCATGTACGAAACATAATCCTTAAGGTTCATTGTGATTTTCTTTGAACTCCTCTGAGAGATCTTGAACATGAAGTCTCCATAATTATAGGACAATTGGTCAATCGTCCATTTATTCCTTGCAGGCCAAGTTTCGGCTAATCCAGTAAGTAGAACCTATATTCAGTAAAAAGTACATGTTAGTGAAACCACTCTGCAAAGATGGGACAAACTTGGGTATAATTTGACAAAATAATAAATGGCCTGCAGTTACAACAAAAGATTCATGAAGGTTTTAATAAGTAAAATGATAAATCCATACACCCTTGATTGGTTACAAATCACAACTCCATGCTGGTAAGAGCTAAGTTTGCATTAAATCCTAGTCCTGTACATTAAATGATTAATTCAGTGCATGCTCATAAAACATTTAGGAAATTTACATTGGCTATTAGCAATTGCTTACAGCAACTTCCGTTACTTGAACTCAAGAGTTTGAAGTTGAACCTTCTCATAAAGAAGTAATGAAAATAAAACTTCATAAAGGAGAGTTAGGTTGCTTTGGAAGTTGATATCCGGACATTTTTTTAGTGTTATATCTGTAGATTTATGGCAATATTGCACAAATTGATAAATAGTGGAAATACTCATTTTTTTAGTGTTGTATCTGTAGATTTATGGCAATATTGCACAAATTGACAAATAATGGAAATAATAATGTTAATATCATAAAGAGTGGCAGAACTGTCACTTTAAGAAATCCAGTTTAAAATGATAAAATCAAAACAAAAAAATGAAATAAATTACCGGTTTTTGCCCATCATAATTTTTTTGGAAATCCTCAAGAGTGGGATCTTTTTCCCTCTTCACAACAAATTTGTCCAACGAGAAGGTGTCCAATGAGGTAAAACACCTGTAAAATCGTTTGTATAGGAATAAGGAGTTGAATCCTGCAAAATAAGAATATTTGCCATGCTTTAGATTGATCCATATTAAACTTTTGGCGATAAACGACAACACTAAGCATGCTCTGGATATTGGTTTCAAGACATATTTGCATATGGAGATTAATTAATCACATTGGAGAGCCCATAAAGTAAAACATAAATTACCATCAAATTGCAAATGTTTTGTGCAAGCCTCCAAAAACTTATCAGGAACGTCTAATCTGGCAAGAAAAAAATATGTAGACATCACATTTTCTTCTTTTTAAGAGATGATTCAGTTCAAAACACATGAGAAACATTTTGTAATTTGTGTGTGAAACATGAATCATTAACACTTACCGGTGCAAAGTCGTCCTTTTCCATGAGCCTTTGTATTCAAGTTGACCGCAAGCACTCTTTAAGCAAAGAGTCATCCACAATGGCTCTTCATTGCATAATATGTAGAACACACTGCATGTTGATTTGGGTAAACAAGGGATACTAGCAAGAAAAGAAGAAATGCAGAAATGGAATTGGAGGATCATTAGTTTCCATAAATATCCTAAATTCTAAAGGATCATTACAAAACATACCCACCCTTAACCATTCCTACAACTTCGACCACCCACTAGATAATTTTAATAGAAGCAATCCATAGAGACACTTTTACCATGTCTGACCAAGCCACAGCAAAGACAACAACTATTCTAACATCAAAATGCCACTTAAATTAGTTAGAAACTACACTGTTCAACCCACTATTACCCCAAGTACTCATTCGTTTCTATAACCTCAGCTCTTAAACAATTTTTCAACACAAAAAACAACCAATTAGGGTTTACTGGCTGAGCTTAAGTCTAGCAAACATTGACAGCTGCAAGTGAGTCGAAACGTAATTCATTAACAGACTAAGATGTTCAGAAATTGACAGATACTGAAGAATTCACGTAATATGAAACAAAAGTGAACCTGCTAACACAAGTAAGACGAGCAACGTCTCTTGGAGAAAGACTCTCCAAGATAGCGCAGATGAGTTCATCTGGGAGCACTCGCAAGTCTCCCAGAGCTTCAGGCCTTCGATCCCTCTGCATCGCCTCAAAGCATTCCATCTCTGAAAATAATTCCACGAGAATGATAACCAAAAAGAAAAAAACAATTAATGATGAAGAATCTCTTCGAAGAAAGGAATTTTCAGAATCAACGCGACCTCGCACTTACGCGGGCAGCGGAACGCGCTCTCAATCGCACTCGCTAAAATCGCGTCGAAAAACTCCGTCAAATTGTAACGGCCGCAAACGGTAACGTCCTCTTAACTGTTATAATGTCCGGGTTCTTCGAAACGCTTAACTTCCGGGCGTCATCGGGATGCGCGACGAGATGAGTTTAAAGTTGCTTGACGGTAATAAAATCAATTTTGGAATCAACTGAAGTCAAGCCAGTTCCTTCACGTAAATTCACCCCCAGCACACAGCTCCAGAGTAACTTCGAAGCACGAATCCAAAGGAGCTCTAGCCTTTTACCTTCTTCAAATATATTAAGGCTATGTTTGTTCGCTAATACTTTGTTCAAAAAATATTATTTTCTTAAAAAAAAAATTTAAGAAAATATTGTGAACAAAATTTTTTTATGGTTATTTGATTGAACATGAAAAAATTTATTAAAAGTTAGTTATAAGTAGTTATTTTTTAAATTGATGTATAAAAAATTTTTTCACGAGAAAATTTTATTTTCTTATCCTTTAAGTTGAAAAAAATTTGGTGAGAAAAGTTATTGAGCCGAGAAAATTTTTAAAATTGTTTTTTTCACCATTTTTCGTCAATCAAACATAAGAAAATAAGATTTTCTCATGTAAAATTTTGATTTTCTCACTAACCAAATACAAACTAAGTATTTAAGTTTGTATCGCTCGTTGCTACTGCAAAAGATGCCACTGCGAGCCATGAAATTTCAGTACAGCACCATTGCTCTAAAGAAGAGTTTGATTGTGGAGAAGATTAATGAAAACAAAGGAGAAGAAGACCCGAAAGACGAGATTGTCGAGCACAATGATGCGAAAAATGAAGATCAAGAGAACCACTTGCTTCACTAGAATGGTGACTCCCATTCTGTGAGAAAAATGCATGAATTGTTAGTGATGCGGTTCTTGATTGCCAAATGAGTTTCTGATCTGAGTTGTAAGAATGGCAGATTGGCGTAACATGTTTGGATAGGTGACAATAAGTTTAATTGGTTAAAAGGTTCAGATATTGAGGATGATCATCTCAATCCTAAGGTTGAAAAGGATGGTATGAGCAATATAGGAAAGGAAAAGCATTAGAAGGGCATAGGACTAGAGGAAGAAGAGAATGATAAGGAGAGGATTGGAGAAGACGAGTTGATGGAAAGTGAGGAAAAGGAGGATGAACATGATGAAGAAGTTGATGGGGATGAAGAGGAAAATTATGTGGTGAAACAAAGATGTCAGAGGAAGTAATTTGAGATTTTTGTTGAAGGTTTAAATGGTGATGCCATAGATAAGGATCTTGTAAATGTTTTTAGCCAGCTGATGGATTGCTGAAGTTAGACTTATGAAGAACCCTTTTATCTCAGAAGAACAAGGGTTTCGCTTTCGTACGTTTTGCTAGCACAGAGCAGGCTAAGTGCGCCATGAATGAACTTAAGCATCCACTTGTAACTATACCGTAAATTAAAATCTAATCTTTTCCTTTTGCTTTTGTCGATTCGTATATTTCTGATAAGGCTATATGTGACCTTCTCATTCTATCTGCAGATTAATGGCAAGCAGTGTGGTGCGGCAACAAATGCAAAACATAGACAAAAGAAGTTGCAAAAATGGTTGAACATGCAACAATGTTCAATGATTTTCTTGGCTGTGATCGTTATTGTTGATTAGATATTAGCCTCTTTTTTTTCTTGAACAGTTCAAAGAAAAGCTTGCGCAGTATGGTATGGATAATTTTTGAGGGTTTGACACTAGTTGAAGATATTAGCATTTGTATGCTCACCGATTCTCTGTAGGAGCTTTGCATGAAGTGTGAGTATTTGACAAAAAAAAAAAAAAAAAAAAAAAAAAAATTGGGTATTTGCATTTCTGGATTTTTCTTCCGCATCAGATGCATGTGAGTACTTGCAGAAGATAAAGCTATATATATATATATATATATATATATATATATATATATATATATAATCTTATAGATATTATTACAGATATTATATTATATCTATAAGATACTTTATATCTTATATACTTCCTTTTTTACTCTACTATACAACTATAAATACTTTATTATACAAGTGCAAATTCAGAATTCAAGGAATTCAATTTATTATATGGTATTAGAGCTATTTGGTGTTCAATTAGCTCCAGCAATTGTTCTACCACTCCTCTTAGGCAACTGCTATGCTAACCATTGCACACTGCGACCGCCGCTGTTAAGATCTTATCTTTGTTTCTGCTTTCATTGGCTAAACGTCTTTGTTCTTCCCTATTTTTGCTGTCAATTTTCTGTTCCACCACTGCTGGTCCTGCGCACCATCGCTGCTCCACCGCTGCTGGTCCTGCTCACTGTCGCTGCTCCACCATCGCCCCTGCTGGCTGCTTCCCCTGTTCGTCGTTGTTGTTCCACCACCGCTTCATCTGCTCACCATCGCTGATCCACCGCTGCTGGCCCATTGCTCCTCTGCTCATTGTCAGTCACTTCCTCTGCTTTTTGCCATTGGCTATTTTTTCTGCTTGTCGTTTTTCATTCGTGATTGTCATTTTTCTGGTCATTTTCATCGCTGCTGGCCACCGCCGTTTTTCCTCTGCTCGCTGCCACTAGCCATTTTTCTGCTCGCCACTGCTGTTGGTTGATAGCTTGCTCACCATGTTTTGCTGCTTCCTCTGCTAGCCGATTTTTTTGCTCATCGCCCGTGCTGCTCACGCTTTGCTGCTGCTTCTTCCTCTGTTCGTGGTTGATCGCGGTCACGTTCGGTTTCTGCTGAAACTTTTTTTTGCTAGCTGCCACTGGATCGCCACAACTGCTCGTCGTCGTATCTCCACCCTGCTGCTGCTGCCCTTTCGTGTTGGCCGTCACCACCACACACCGCCCTTTGTTGTTGAGCTACGTTGCCCTATTCTTCTGATCACACGCTGCCTTGTTGCTCGAGTCACGCTGCCCTTTGTTGATCACACGCCGCCCGTTGATCGCCCCTTGCTGCTGCTATTGCTCACATGCACACTCGCAGACGCTACCCATTTTCTTGTTGTTGTTGTTGCCCCTTGCTGCTCCTATTGATCCGCTTAACCAGTGGTAAACCAATTTTCAAAATTTTTGTATCCATAAACAAACATTTTTCGCAAAATGACTTCACCCAACGATCTTACTCGTCCCACTGAGATCACTTTGAATGGGACGAATTACAATATTTGGGCACAACAAATGTTAATATTTATCACTGGTCGTCGAATATGGCGTTTTGTCATTAGAGAAAAATCAGAACCTACATAAGGTACCAATGAAACTTCTGCTGAATTTGAAGAACGGCACGAGATTTGGGCTAGTTCTCACTGTAAGATCTTATCTTAGTTCATAAATATTTCTGTGCCATCTATCGAGATTTTCTTGCCAAAATTTCATAATGCTCACCTTACATGAAATTTCTTGGCCAACGGATATAACTACTAGAGTGATTTAACACTTCAATACCAGTCTTATGACAAGCACAAGGTCAGTCAATTTTAGATTTTCACTTGCAAATGAGTGTTTTATGGGACCAATTATATCAGGCTGATCTAGATATCACGTATCTCGCTTCTACTAAAGCTTTTCAGTTATATCGAGATCGTCTTCAATTCATCCAATTCATGATGGGTATACGAGATGATTTTGAACATGTTCGTGCTTCGCTTCTTCATCAAACCCCTCTTCTGATACTTGAGACTGCACTTACCAAATTAATCTTAGAAGTAACACGTCATGTTGCTAAAATCAGCATGACCTTTGACTAGGTCTTGGTAACCTCTACTCCTTCCCTAGTTCCTGAACAATAGATTTTTACTGTTGTTTAAAAAGTACTAGGGAAAGGTAAAAACAAATTCACTAGGCAATGTTATAAGTGTGGCTATTTTGGACACTGTGGTTCTGAATGCAGGCGATCAAGAAATGATCCAACTAAAATAAATATTTGAAGTCGCACTGTTGCTTCTACTGTCTATGCCACACCAAACACATCTGAAGCACCCACTTTGTCTCGTACTACAGTTGATCTTGAGGCACTTGTGCAACAGGTTCTATCCAAAGCACCCACTGTTCTTTCCGTTCAATGAGGTAATACTTCACCTTGGTTTATTGACTCTGCTTGTTGCAATTACATAACCTTTGATATTTCTTTAGTTTCACATAGTAACGATACTCCACTTATTTCTGCTATCTATATTGCTGATGGCTCAAGTATGTCTGTTAGTCACACAGGTACTGTCTCCACACCCAATCTCTCTCTTCCTAGCACACTTGTTGTTCTAAAATTATCACTTAACCTCCTTTCTGTTGGCCAACTTGTCGAAAATGGTTTAATTTTAACCTTTTTCTGATAAAGGATGTGACGTGCAGGATCAGAAGACGGGGCAGTTGATTGGGACCGTGCGTAAAGTTGGTCGTCTTTTTGAGCTTACTTTACTACATGTACCTTCTTCTGCTCCTTCTATTGTTGCATCAGTTTCTTATTGTAGTTTGTGGCATTTACGTTTAGGACATGCATCATTATCTCGAATTAAAACTTTAGCTTCTGCTGGTTGTTTAGGGCTAGTCAATTTTGCAAAATTTAATTGCATTCATTGTCAACTGAGTAATCAAAGTATCTTACCTTTCTATAAAAGTGAATACATTTTATTAACCCCTTTTGATCTTATCCACTCTGATATCTGGGGCCCTATTCTCATACCTACTAAAGGCGAATCTCAATATTTTGTGATCGTTATTAATGATTTCTCTAGATGTACTTGGTTATATCTCTTAAAAGATCATTCAAAATTGCTTGATGTTTTTCGTGCCTTTCAAAAAATGATTCACACTCAATTTGGGGGAGATATCAAAATTTTTCGTGGTGATAACGCCCTCGAATACACATCTAATGTTTTTCTTGAAACTCTAAAGAGTAGTGAGACTTTATACCATTGATCATGTTCATATATCTCTCAGCAAAATGGTCATGTTGAACGAAAACATCGACACATTTTAGATACTGTTCGATCTCTTCTCCTTTTTGCTCAATTATCTGAAAATTTTTGGAGAAAAGCTGCACTTACTGTAATCTACACTATTAATCGTATCTCATCCTCCACTATAGTTGGTCAAACACCATATGCAGTCTTTTATGGTAAAACACCTGATTATTCTGTATTAAAAACATTCAATTGTGCATGCTTTGTCTTACTACCCACACATGAACGTTGCAAGTTGGAACCTCGTTCCCGACTCTATTGTTTTTTAGGTTATGACATTGAACATAAGGGCTACCGTTGTTATGATCTCATTGCACAAAGACTGCGCATATCTCGCCATGTGCAGTTCTGGGAACATCGACCGTTTATGTCTCTTTTCACATCATCCCCATCACCTCGTTCCCCATTCATGTTCATTAATTCCTCTCCAGACATATTTTTTGACTCTAATGCAGGTGAAGCAAGCTCATCAACCTCCAACTTATCTCACAGAACTAATCTACCTGCCACGTCGATTGATCCAATCAACACATCACCTGAGTCTCTTCTTACACCTGAACTACGATGTTCTAGTCGGGTAAGAACTCTTCCATCCCACCTTCAAGATTATCACTATTTTTTTGCCCTTGCCACTTTGTACGAGCCAACCACCTATCATGAGGTTAAATTTGACTCGTTATGGCAGCAAGTTATGACTGAAAAACTCCAGGCTATGGAAGTCATTCATACTTGGAATCTAACTGATTAGCCTCAAGGTAAGACTGTAGTAGGAAGTAAGTGGGTGTTTAAGATTAAAACTCGTGTTAATAGATCCATAAAACGCTATAAAACATGACTGGTTGCTAGAGGTTTCACACAAGAACATAGTATTGATTATGAGGAAACTTTTGCTCTGGTTGCTCGTTTTACGACTCTTCGCTCTTTACTTGTAATTTCTACTGTTTGCAAGTGGAAGATGCTCCAAACGAATGTTAAAAATGCATTTCTTAATAGAGACTTGCTCGAGAAAGTTTATTTACAACCTCCTCAAGGCCTTGACCACCTGCCAATAAATGTTTGTCGCCTTCGTAAAGCCATATATGGTCTCAAACATCTCCTAGAGTTTGGTTTGCTAAGTTTAGCTTTATAATCTCTCAACAAGGATTCACACATAGTTCTTATGACTCTGCTTTATTTTCACGATGCTCAGAAGCTAGCTTTATTATTCTTTTACTTTATGTTGATGACATAATCATTACAGGAGATGATGTTTCGGGGATTCATGTCTTGCAAACATTTCTTGACCAGACTTTTGAAATAAAAGATTTGGATACACTTAGCTACTTCTTAAGCTTTGAAGTTACATCAAGCTCTGATGAATATTATCTTTTTCAAGCTAAGTATGTCTCTGATCTCTTATCTCGTGCTGGCTTGATTGATAGTAAAATTGTTGACAGTCTCTTAGAGACAAATGTCAAGTTATTGCTCCATAATGGTACGTCTCTACCAGATGCAATGTTGTATAAACAATTAGTTGGTAGTCTTATCTACCTTATTGTTACTCGACCAGATCTATCTTATGTTGTGCAGCTCGTGAATCAATTTATGCATGCTCAAAGATCTTCTCATTATGCAGCACTTTTATGTATATTGCGATATGTAAAGGGTACCATGTTCTATGGTCTTCATTTCTCTCCCTACTCCTCCTTAGATCTTCACGCTTTTTTGGATGCTGATTAGGTCGGTGATCCTACTAATCGCTGGTCTATTACTGGATATTTCTTTCTTCTTGGCTCATCATTAATCTCTTGGAAGAACAAGAAACAAACATTTGTTTCACGCTCTAGTATAAAAGCTGACTATCGCGCTCTAGTAGATACCACTTCTGAATTGTTATGGATTCGATGGCTGCTGCAAGACATGAGAGTTTCTTTTTCTGGTGGTTCCACTCTTCACTGTGATAATATGAGTGCAATACAAATTGCCCATAATGATGTGTTCCACGAAAGAACAAAACACATTGAGATTGATTATCATTTCATTCGTCAACATATCAATCAAAATGCACTTCGTTTGACCCACGTTGCATCTGCCGATCAACTTGCTGACATCTTCACTAGAGCACACCCACCTAGTCGACATCGAGTCTTAGTTGACAAACGCAAGATGATTTCTTCTCTACCACCTTGAGTTTGAGGGGGGATGTTACTATATATATAATCTTATAGATATTATTACAGATATTATATTATATCTATAAGGTACTTTGTATCTTATATACTTCCTTTTTTACTCTATTGTACAATTATAAATACCCTCTTGTACAACTGTAAATAATCATTTAGAATTCAAGGAATTCAATTCATTACAACCATTCTGAGTATATCAATAGACAGCCAAGAGCTTGTATAGACTACAGAGTGGTTAAAAACCAATGTCAAGTAGACCCTAGTATGGTCCATCATTATGTGGCATAATCTCTTTCGTGAAGCATCCTACCCAATCTCAATAATGCTTAATTCACGCCATAATTGGGATCTTGATGAGCATTGTCTAGCATACCCCCAATACTCCATTAGCATTTACCTTTGGCTATTTCTTGTATTGAAAAAAATGAAGTACCACACGACAAATATTAGTAGTACTGAGCTTCTTCAACTAATACTTCACTAGCTATTGAGGGGGGCATCCTTTTGCACTCTCTTGGGGAAAAAAAGTTTTTAATACAAAGATCAAGATATGTAACGACCATGTTATGGAGGGAGGATGGAAAATGCTTTGAAAAACCTTGTAAGTTCTTCAAACATTTGTTGTGATACAATATGAAGAAAATCATGGACACATAAAACTAGTAACCATTTTTAAGTAAATGGTTACCACTGTGCCTCAAAGCTTCTAAAATCCAATTCCTTCTCAATGTAATGAAATCACTAACAAACTTAAGGAAGAACTTCAAGGGATGCGGACTCTGTATTTTAGGTGAATCTAAGTCTAGCTGTCATTGCCTACTTCTAATTAATGCACTCTATTCTTCAACATTTCATATGTCACCAACAAATGTTTTTTCATAGAAGAGAGGTTAAGGAATGAGGAAAGTTACCGGTTTTAAGCACCATAAAGATTAATAATAGAGGACGAGATACCATCTACCGTCCTTGTTTCTCTAGTATGTGAATCCCACACCACTTATAACCTTAAGTTTACACATATCTCTCTACTATTTTTTGCAAGTGTACACTGGCAGAAAAATCCACACCAAAAACTTCACATCATCGAATTTATCTACTTGCACAAGGTAGAGGGGAGATTGAAGGAACTTGCTGTGCTACAAAATTAGTAAGGATTTCAGTCTTACATACTAAAAAGAGGTTTTCTTTTCATGCTTGCAAGGTTCTCCACAACGTTAATTTCATGTAATCAAAGAGTTCCATTTTTTTTTCTCTTGTTCCCCATTGATGCAATGTCTGGATTTTGGAAGTGCCCAATACTAACTTTTATCCTGAAAATGTCTAAAAAGATCTTCCTATCCTCTTGATGCACAAGTTTTTTTAAACTTATTTTAGATTTATCAAATAATATATTTGTTTTCTCAAGGCCAATCTCATAACTATGAAGACATTACAAATGGAAGTAGCATTGCTAGATCTTACACGATATAAGAATATCATCAACAAAAAAAAAAAAATTTAAAAAGAGAGAGATAAGAAATATTGGGGCTCGAACTCAATAAAAATAAATAAGGATAGAAATGGTCTCCTTGTTGAATCCCCTGATTTGGAGATATATCTTCATGTTTGCCACATTTTTGACAAAAAAAAGGAAAAGAGCAAGAAGCCATCCACACCTGAGCTTTTGAAGTTTTCATTCCATCCAACGACTCTCAAGAACCATGACAAATTCAATTGCTTGAGAGGATGGCTTCAAGGAACAAATACCTCTATAAACAGTCATTAGTCATAACAATAAAAACAAAGAACCATGTAATGAAGCAAAAATTAAAGTTAAACAAAAGTGGGTCATAAATAGTCATCCAAAAGTAGCAATAGCAGAAATATTTAAGTCAGGCTATTTACAATGTTTCATTGCCCCTATACATCATTCTAACTCTCAAGGCAATGAATGACATGAAGAAACCTACCAAAAGAGAAAAGAGCATGACTCTACGCAATGACCACCCCTTTACCTTTGTCCACGACGGGCTCAGTGAATAGTAAAATTCAATTTAAAATTTAAAACGATCATTTCATAAAAATAATAATATAATAGTGTATGCCATGTATGTATACATGAATAATAATATTTATGTGAATAAATATAACAATTAATATCTTTCATAAACATAATGTAGGCGTGCACCTTTTTTAAAACTTTCTCATTGAAAACAACATGTGCCGAGGCTCTTTGTAGCCCTCTAGGCGACTAAAAAAATCAATCTCTCGAGTCAGCTATCCAGACGATTAGGTGTATTCTCACACACAATCCAAGGATCAGTTCAATATGTACCATAAGCCTAGATCTTCGGGTCTCATCACACAATCATGGGATGAGCACAATGCGTACCGTAGCATAACAGCTCAAATCCTCCACATATAAGCTAGTCACTAGGTCGGCTCAACTATATCGCAGCACAGTGGCGGGGCCCTCGACACCTTATAATATCCTAATTTGAGCCTAAATCTTGAGAGTCGGTGCACATTTTATTTTTCACTTGAAAAATATTTTTTTATTTGAGTAATTTCATATATGATTCAATATGTATTTAAAAATTTATCATGTATAGAATAATAAGCTTAAAATAATAAATTAGAAATAATATTCACCTTGAGTTTTGCATACCGATATCTTCTCAACACTCAATTTAGTCTTGCAATATATGCTCAAATTTGTGTTATTTAAATCAAATTTTAGTTTCTTTGCAAAACATGACTTAATTTTAGTTTATTCTCCTTAATCGGTTTCCGTCAACTTAGGTTTGACTTAGTCAAATTTGGTCAACTGGTCAAACATAGTCAAAATTATTCAACACAGTCAATCATGGTCAAATTCGGTCAAATGGGTCAATTTGGTCAAATTAGGATAAAATGGGATCAATTTAGTCAAAATTTCTAAATTTTCACACTTAGTCAATTTTCAGTTACATAGTCCCTATTGCATAACATATTTTATAAATTTTCTGTGATAAAATCGTGCATTGGATTGATACGAAACTTTTCACATTTGATCTATACTTCTTTAATACTTACCAAAATTTTAGTTTGAAATTTTCAAATTTCATATGATTAGGTTTTTAAGTGGGTTATCAGCCCCTTTCAATTTTGAAACTTCTTGTGATAGACAATCAATTTCATCTTAATTGACCTACTTACCTATATTAGATTTGGACAAAATTTGGTACACTTATTTTTAGGATATCCAGTAAGGCTTTCACCAAATTTTGGCTCAAAATAATGAGATTTGGTTAGTCAATTGGTTCCCCAAAGTTTTGGTTGTGCAACAAATTTCTCCAAGTTCATGTATTTTCATGAATTTTAAGCATTGTTTTTCCCAATTAAATATCTAATTTAAAGGTTATTTCTTACACCACTTGCATTTATTTAGATTACAAAAACATTTTCCCTCAAAACTCATTCGAATCAGTAAGCAAAAATGATCAAAATCCTACTCATGTATTTCATCAAACACATATTTTCTGTAACCCAAAATTTTTCTAAAGTTTCAAACCACCTAAGAAACAAGGTGTCTTTATGAGCATGGCACGTCACGACCAGAGAAGTTTATGGGATGAGATCTATACCTTCTTGCAACCTTAAGTAACAAGATCATGCACTCTAAATTTAAAATCAAACGGACTCCTCCGAACCCTTCAAAAGTTGACCTAAAGTTGTTTCCAAGATCAGTTTTAGTTGTAATAGTGTGCAACTAATGTATAATATAATATAAGCTTAGTTTTCATTTTCTAGCACTCGGATCTTGAAATCTATATATCATAGATGGGGAAGGAAGGTTTTACCTTAAGAAATGATCGAGAAATAACCATGAAGATGCTCATCTAAAACCCAGATCATACACTTTTTCAACTATTCTAGATTTCAACTATGTTAAGTACCCATCATGTTGACCATTTTTTTTCTCCTATAACTTCGTGGTTTGATGAGGCAAGGATGAGATCTTCAAGAAGACACTTTAAGCTCTCCAACGGTGGTTTTCTTTTTGGTTTTCGTTGAGTACAAAAAAAGAAAATGAGTTGATAAAACAATGTGCCACCCACAGATTTAAAGAGAATAAATAGAAGGGAAAGAAAAAAGTGCAAATTACAGAAAATGTCAAAAAGATAAATTTATTATCATTAATGTGTGCGTCTATTTTATAATGTTTCACATATACCGTATAATATTAAATATTTTCAATCATACCGGATTTGAAATCAAATTCTGAAGTTTGATTGAAATCTGGATTCAACAATAGCAATCGGGTGAGCAGCGACAATCGGGTGAGCAGCGGCAATCGGGTGAGCAGCTGCAATGATCGGGTGAGTAGTGGCAGCGATCGTGTAAGTAGCAGCGACGAGCAGAAGATGGATTCAGCACGGCTAGCACGGTGGTGAATCTACCAGGGGCGGTGAGCACGAACGAAAAACTCAACACGCACCAGATCTGTTGTTACAATGGCGGTGCAAGGTGAGCAACAGATCTGGTGTGCGCGGAGTAATGAAGAAGGACAAAGAAGCAAAGGAGAAGAGAAGAGGAGCAATCTGGCGTGTGTAACAACAGATGGTGGCGCAGCAGCAGCAGCAGCAGTGTTTGATAATAAATTAATGAGCGTGTGCACCTCAAGCAGTAGTGGTAAGAACGCCATAATCTCATTTGTGTAAAATGGCCAAATTCAGTTGCTTCTCTTTGATAGTTGGAAAGAAGAAGAAAGACAAGGTGAGTTTTCAAGTTGGG
>JAJIYU010001938.1:0-32990 GCA_030144865.1 Tinospora cordifolia
GAAAGTGTTTGATCTGCTTGCATTGTCTGGTTGGAATAATGGATTAAATAGATGGAATGATTCACTGGGCTTTTTAGCTCACCCCCTTATTTTTCACAACAGGAAATTAATTAGCTTGCGAGGAGATTTATCTACTGAAAGTTTTTATTTATTTCAATGTAGGGCACATTGGCCTAAGTGAAATCATGTATTTCCAGTTTTAAATTTATTTTTCGCTATAATGGTTTATTGTACTCACAATTTGTCGATATAAAGAAATGAAGAATTTTATTTACCATGATGTCATTTTGACATAGACTAATGTACACAGGAACCCTATTGTGTTTGGGGTCTAAGAAGAAGAAAATGTAGCATGGGCCCGTCTCTCGGGCTTTCCAAGATTTTGATCAAAGAGAATTGAACCATCAGATGACTTGGGAGGTGAGGTGTTACATGCTATCCCAGTTTGAACTCTTTTTTTTCAATCTCCTTGTCATGCCATTTCTTGATTCTCTCCCTATAAATAGTGTTTTTTCAAAAGTTTCACGCCAAAATTCTTCCAAGTTCGACCAAATGGAGTAGACGGTTCTCGCCACAAGCTTGTGCATCAAAGTTAAGCTTCTTTACTGCCCAATAAGCATCAAAGTTAAGCTTCTTTACTGCCCAATAAGCTCGGTGCTCTAACTCGCATGGTAGGTGACAAGATTTGTCATATAGAAGCTAATAAGGGGACATTCCAATGAGAATTTTGAAAGTTGTTCTATATGCCCATAATGCATCATCCAAGTTCAGTGCCTAACCTTTGCGGTTAGTTCCAACAGTCTTTTATAGAATTGTTTTGATCTCTTTATTCAACACTTTAGCCTACCCATTTGTTTGAGGATGACAAGGCAAGGCTACTTTGTCACACACACCATATTTAGTGAGAAGGTTATTGAATAATCTATTACAGAAATGTGTACCTTCATCACTCACAATTGCTTGTGGTGTTCTAAAATGAGAAAAGATATTACGAGAAAGGAACTTTAGTACAATCCTGGCATCATTCTTGGTTGCGGTAACTGCTTCCACCCACTTGGAGACATAGGCTTTGTTTGGTATGGCGTAATAGGTGCATTTCAACTATTTTAAAACGCAGAATCTGTTTTCGTCGTGTTTGTCGACCATTTCACTACCAATGGAAATGCGGTAAAACCACGATCCAAAGAAGCAGCAACCTTGCTGATTCTTGATAAACGATTATGTGATTTGAGAGGTAAATCTCAATTTTACTCCTTCATTCTTTCTTGTTCAGCTGCTAAATGAGTTGGGCATCATCCACGAGAAACACCAAATTGCAATCCAAATCTCTTGATGAACTCAAGAAAGAAAAATTGGTCAAAAGAAGCTGAAAATTAGACGATTCTCGTGAACAATTTTGCGATTTAGAGTGTAGAAAGTCTCGTTTGCCCTTTGATTTTATCTCTCGTTGGTTGTTTGTAGTGTATATAAGTGAACAAACCAATAAATGATTCTCGTCAAACAAATTTGTGATTTGGAAAACCTCCTTCTCTCAAGGCATCAAGCTTCCTGATTTTTGCCTCTTTCAAGTTTAGGTGATTCAGATACCTCTATTTTTTTCCCGATTAGCGATTTTGGGGGTTTTTTTTCTTGATTCAGAGTTTAGAAACTTTGGTTTATTGAATGTTCTTTGGTTATTTGATTTTTAATGTCAAATTCGTGTGTTTTTTGTCCTTGATGAAATGACTGTGAGAGAAAAACCCCCCATTGCCTGCTATGTATCTTTAACCCCTTTCACCTTTTTAACACTAGGATCTTTACCTTCTCTGTAACTAACTGTACCATTGCTACTCATAAGCAAAACTCCCAGGCAGTTCTTTTGAAACCCCCCTTGGCCATAGTTACTTAGCTCGCAATTGCATTAAGTAGGAGCATCACCCGCGCCCTTGATCAACGTTGTTGTGGAAGTGTCTTATAGAGTCTATCCTTTTTTTTTTCTCGGTGGTCTTGCAACTTTTTGTTCTTCATTTCTTAACAAATATTATAGTTTCTGGAGTAATGGTAATTCAAAAGGTTTTTTTGTTTGGGGGGGGCATGAGTTTTTGGGATTTTTTTTTCTTAAATTTAGATTTTTCAAGGATATTTGAATTACTTTGTGCAAGAATGATTGAGGGTGTTTATTTGATTCTATTTGGATTAATATTTTTGAATTTTTTTTTGTGTGAGCATGAAGTATTCATGGTTACTTATATGAGAGGAGAGTCACCACTTTTAATTATTTTGATGTTTCTGCTCCTTTTTGTTCTTTAAATCTTTTTGTGATCAGCTATTCTTTTCCAATCATATTAATCTATTATTCCATATTTTGAGTTGATGATTGTTCAGTTGTTTTCAATAAGTGTGATTACCATGAGGAGAACTAGTTGATATGTTTGCATATATATTTAAATTGGTTAGTTATCTACGACACCTACCATATATAACATGCACTTCTTATAGATTCTCACTTACGCAATCTCTCATCTAAGTTGATATTTGCACTTAAATGGACATGAGCATCTCAATGACTAGAATCATCATTTACTTATCTGAATTACATCATATTCCATTAGAGACCTTGGCCATAGGTACCTGAAATTCCAATGTCCTTCATAAAGTTCCCCAATGTCCAATGTCCTTTAATCTATTTTTTATTGGATATAAATTTTTGGTTGCATACGCTGTGACAACACTATGCTTTAGTTTTTTATTGGATATGTACTTTGTTCAATTGATCAATCTAAAATTATTATCAATTTGGTTGCATTTCTATTTTTTTATTTTATTATTATTTGAGTGTTGCATATCCATTTTTTATTGAGAAAAAAAATGTAAGATTTCATTTTGAGGTTTGAAATTTGATAGCTGATAGTAGTTTATAAAATAAAAAGGTGGTAATGAAAATCTATTACGATATTAATTTTTTAACTCCATTTGTCACTGTGATTATTTATTGTCATTTGTATGGAATCAATAATAAATGGAAATAAATCTAGCCACAAAAAAGTTGTATGGTCTCCAAAATTTTCAGCAATATGGATAAATATTGTCGTGGAAGAAGTAATGACAAAGAATATGGTAGGATCTTATTTTAGTAAAGAAGGATGGAAAAATATTATTGCTAAGTTTACCAAAGCAACTGGAAAGGCTTACACACAATTACAACATAAAAAATTGTTGGGACGTGTTAAAGAAAGAATAAAAATTATGGCAATCATTAGTTTAAGGAGAAAGTGGACTTGGATGAGATCCCATAAGGCAAACAGTAGATGCAAGTGATGAGTGGTGGAGTGCGAAAATATAGGTGTGCTATTTATTTAAGTTAACTAATTATTTACATTTTTATATGTTAATTATTTAGTAACATATTTTGTATGTGTGTTTGTCTGTTTATTTCCTTAGAAAAACCCATATGCTAAAAAGTTTCGTGAAAAAAGCTTGGAGCATAAAAACAAATTAGATATCTTATATTCAGATATTGCTGCTACTACAAGGCATGCTTGGGCTCCATCTTTTGATTTATTACCTACAAGTGTGGAAGGAACTGACAATGATGAAGGAAATGAAGTTAAAAATGAAGATAGCTCTTATAGTCAGAACAATGAAAATGGTTTGAATTGACAATGGACACAATTCCTAATACGTCTTTTAAAAGGTCAAAGACACGATTGTTAGCGAAAAAGTTAACAAATGCTTTAGATAATGTTGTTGAAGCTATACAAAGTTCTATTGGTAAACCAATCCAAATTGATCCTCCTGGTCATACAATGAAGGAAGTAATAGAAAAGGTTGAGGAGCTTCCACGGGTGACATGTGGCAATGATATGTGTATATATGTTTGCAAGTGCCTTGTTTGTTCGACGTCACTATAGAAAGATGTTTATGACACTTCTTGATCATGTTCATCTTGCTTGGCTTCAGAAGATGAAAGAGCAATGGTGATCATTTTAAATTTTACTTAGGAATATGTTTGTTTAGGAACTTTATTTATTTAATTTTTTTTTGTTTACCATGAATATTTAAAATTTTACTTCATTTGTTAAATAATAAGTTACAAACTTATCTTGTTAATTTTATTTCTTGTCGAGAATGAGAATAATTTTTTGTTTATGTTATGCAATGTGATGTTGTCAATGTTTTATCGATACCTTCTATTTTTAAACTATGTGTCATTAATTTCTTTTTCATTATTTGTGAGTAATGTTTACTTTATTATGTGTTGATGATAACAGATAAAACATTTAAATATCAGAAATGGAGTTACAATGTGATAATGAATACAATGTTGATATGAAAGAAGATTATGATTGGGTTATCTTCAAGCTACACTACATCAAATAAATAAAATAAAATAAAATAAAATTTCAGAAGTTGCTTCTAATATTGGAAATTATTATAAAAACAAGTACATTGTCAAACAACCTTGTAGGACCTCTCCAGATACAGTATGGAAATTTGTATGCGAGCTATTGGATGGTAATCCAGTACAATGTCAAGAACAACTTAGAATGAATAAGGATGTGTTTATGAAACTATGCAATTTATTAGAAGAAAATTATAATTTAAAATACAGTAAGAGCATTAAGATGAAAGAACAAGTGACAATGTTCCTCATAACTATTGGTCATGGACTTGGCAATAGAATGATTCAAAAGACATTTTAACGTTCAGGTGAAACTGTACATAAGTATTTTTATCGTGTATTGAAAGCTACAACAAAAATGGCTATTGATTGGATTAAACCATTTATGAGCCAAGAAAATGGTGTGCATCATTATATTCTTACGAATTCAAGATATTATCCTTTTTTTAAGGGACAAAGATATTAATCATTGAAATTTATTTTATTATATTTATCTTTTTTTAAAATTTACTAATTCAATTTTTTTATAGGATGGTATTAGAGCCATTGATGGAATACATGTACGTGTAGTTGTACCTAAATTTGAAAAAATTTCATATATTGGAAGAAAAGTTTATCCAACGAAGAGCATAATGGTCATTTGTGATTTTGATATGTGTTTCACGATTTTATGAACTAGTTGGGAAGGAAGTGCTCACGATACTCAAATTTTTTTGGATGCTATTCACGATGCATCACTAAATTTTCCTCTACGTCGTGACGTACATTATAAGTATGTTAAGTTTAACTGATTATAATAATTTAATATTTAAATTATTTTTTATATTATGTTACATATGATTTTTTTTTTGTTGATACTAGATACCCAAATATGAAGGGATATCTTGCTCCTTTTAAAGGAGAAAGATATCATCTTTAGGAGTTTAAACATGGACAATTACCTCAAAACGTACAAGAAAAATTTAACCAAATTCATTCTTCACTACAATGCATTATTGAACGAAAATTTGGAGTGTGAAAAGAAAGATGACATATTCTTCAAACTATGTCTTCTTATGATATCAAACATCAAGTTCAGGTTAACAGTGATTCAATGACTATTCATAACTTTATTCGAAAGGAGTCTATTGCAGATGCACACTTTTACTCTTATGACATGGATACATGTTTTGTACCTTATTCAAACTTAAAAATAGGAAATATTGATCAACATAGAGCAAGACAAATCAACGACGACAATGATATGTAAAGAGTGCATGACAAAATTTGTCATGACATTAGATAATTAAATTTATATATTTCTTTAGTAAATTTGGCTATGAATTATTTTAGTGTTCATCAACTATGATTATTTAGCAATATGACATCTCTATTGATAACATTTTTTATTAAATTACATTTTATTGAATATTTTATTAAAATTTTTCATTATCAATTTGGATTTGTTCTCAAATTTAATTTAATTATTACTTACTACAATGAATAGTAAGTTATTCTTTTTTTATTAAATTATTTTTTATTGAATATTTTATTAAAATTTTTCATTATCAATTTAGATTAGTTCTTCAATTTAATTTAATTATTACTTACTACAATGAATAGTAAGTTATTCTTTTTTATCAACATAAACAATATTTAATATAAATTGTTGATGCATAATAATTAAATAAGAATAATTAATTAGTTTATCTCATATATATTTAATATATATATTATTTTAAAGTTTATACTTAAAATATATAATTGAATAATTACTTTCATATAAGTTGCAAAAATAAAAATTTAATATTTTTTTTATAAATTGAACAACTTTATAAATCAAATATATAATTCATGCATTATAATAAAAAAAATTTTAATTTTGTAAAAATAAATGAGATAAAAAAATAGTACAATATTAATTTTAAAATTTTATTTATTAACAAAGTGAACAAACAAAATTTGTTTTTTTTTGTAGAAGGGTAAATATGTCAATTTTACAATAAAAGCACTTATTTTAAGCAATAACAAACAGTGTGATAACTGTTAAAATCAATTTTAATAATATATGACAAACACAATTAAAATTACTTCTAATTTTTTATTTATCTAACAATCACTTTTTCATAATCACTTTTACATAAGCATAATTTTAAACAAACAACGCCATAATCAACCGCCAATAGTATATATTGCTTCCCATTAGATGGTGGGAAGGGTCTCATGAAGTCAATGCCCTATACATCAAATAATTCAACTTTCACGAAAGAATTAAGAGGCATTTCATTCCTTTTTAAGATGTTACCCTATTTTTGGCAAGCTTCACATGTCATCACAAATTTGTAAGCATCTATAAACATAGTGGGCCAATAAAACCCACTCTCAAGAACACGTCTCAAGAATGCATCAGCGAATAACTTTATCAGCACACCTCTGGTAGAGATGCGGATCATCCCATAAATAAAACTTAGCGTCATGTATAAAACACTTGAGTCGAGCATGAGATAAATCTGGTGGAGTTGTGCCAATGGCTTTATAAATAGCAAAATCAGCATACTATGGTGATCGGTCAATGATAGTCAATAGATGTTCATCAGGAAAGAACTCAACTATACTTTTAGGATCATTGGTGATCTCATCAGATAGTCGAAATAAGTGATCAGCTACCACATTCTTTATACCCTTCTTATCTTGTATCTCAATATCAAACTATTGAAGAAGAAGGATCTAGCAAATAAGGCATGGCTTAGCATCTTTCTTAGCAAATAACTGACGTACTGCGGTGTGATCTGTGAACACCGTTACATAAGATTCCACAATGTATGATCTGAATTTGTTGCATCCGAAGACAACAACTCGTAATTCTTTTTCTATAGTGGTATAATTCTTCTAGGCATCATCTAAAGTCTTGCTAGCATAATATATTGCTCTAAAAGTTTTGTCTCATCGCTGTCCCAAAACAGCACTAACAACATAGTCACTAGCATCACACATAATCTCAAATGGCTCTCCCCAAACCAAAATAGACATGATGGGTGCGGATATGAGTTTCTTCTTCAATGTAATGAAACCCGCTGAGCATTCATCATTGAAATTGAAATTAGCATCCTTCTCAAGCAGGTTGCACAAGGTTCAAGTAATATGTTAAATTTTCTTTATAAATTGACGATTAAATCTTGTGTAACCGAAGAAACTGCGAACTTCCCGAACTGAAGTTGATGGTTTCAGATTTTCAATCGCATCTATCTTGGCATTGTCCACCTCTACTCCTTCAATAGAAACTTGATGCCCCAAAACTATGCCTTCTTGAACCATGAAGTGGCATTTGTCCCAATTGAGCACTAGATTTTTTTTCTACACAACGTGCTAACACTCATTCAAGGTTGTTGAGGCAGCCATCAAAAGTGGCACCAAAAATAGAGAAATCATCCATAAATACCTCCATAATATCTTCAATAATATCAACAAAAATGGCCATCATGCATCTCTGAAAAGTAACAAGAGCATCACAAAAACCAAAGGGCATCCTCTGAAATACATAAGTGCCATATGGGCAAGTAAAGGTGGTTTTCTCTTGGTCTTTTGGAGCAATAACAATTTGATTATATCTCGAATACCCATCTAGGAAATATTAGAAGTCATAGCTAGCAATTCTATCTAGCATCTGTTCCACAAATGGCAAAGGGAAGTGGTCTTTTTTGGTGGCTTTATTCAATTTTCTATAATTTATGCAAACTCGCCACCCCGTAGTCATTCTAGAAGCACTTGTTTCTCCCTTATCATTTGTGACCACAATAATTCTTCCCTTCTTCGGTACCACATGGATAGGACTCACCCATTTTGAATCTAGAATGGCATAAATAATCCCAGTCATCAACCACTTCATTATCTCTTTTTTTACCACATCCTTCATAATGGGGTTATACGGTCGCTAATGCTCAACTATAGGTTTATGACCTTCTTCCATTAATATCTTGTGCATACAAATAGTTGGACTAATCCCCTGTATGTCTTCAATTGTCCACCCAATAGTAGACTTATGTTCTCTAAGCACTTTTATCAATTTCTCTTCTTGAGTAGAGGTTAAGGAAGAGGAAATAATAACAGGAAATGACTTGACTTCACCCAAATAGATATCCTTTAAATGGTTAGGAAGTGGTTTTAAGTTACTGGGCTCAAGAACATCTCGTAAGATTTCATCTTAAATAGGATTAGTAAAGGTGTATATATGGTAATTGATTCAGTTATGGCTTGAGAAGGGGTAAGATAACCAAAAATATAGCCAACCATGTCATCTTTAGAGTGCAAGTCATCAAATACTTCAACGATGCAATAGTCTATTACCTCAGTCTGCTTGCATTCATGTGAGTCACTAGGGAATTCCATGGACTTGTATAGATTAAAAACCACTTGCTCTTCATTCACTTGTAATGTAAGCTCTCCCTTGTGTAGATCAATCAATGCATGGCATGTGGCAAGGAATAGTCTATCGAGAATCAAAGGAATCTCACCATCTTCTTCCATATCCAAGACAACAAAGTCAACAAGAAATATAAACTTATCCACCTTCACCAAAACATCTTCAATTATACCCCTTTGGATAAGTGAGAGATTTTTCAGCAAGCTGAAGAGAAACGGTGTTAGGTTTAATCTCTGACATGCCCAACCATTTACACACTGACATATGCATTGATGCTTGCCCCCAAATCACAGAGTGCCTTCTCAGATACTTCTAACCCAATATTGCATGGAATGGTAAAGCTTCCTGGATCTTTTAACTTATGAGGAAGTTTTCTTTGAAGGATTGCACTGCATTCTTTAGTCAGCTTCACTGTTTCAAAGTCTTGAACTATCCTCTTCTTGGACACGACCTCCTTCATGAATTTGGCATAGTTGGGCATTTGCTATAAGGCTTTTGCAAAAGGGATATTGATGTGTATTTTCTTGAACATCTCTACAAATTTTGCAAATTGATCATCCAACTTCTTTTTCTGAAACCTCTGAGGGAATGGCAATAATGCAGGTTCAAGGAATTTGCCCCCTGGAATATTGATTCCCCTAGGTCTCTCTGTTGTCTTCTGCTGAGGTTTAGGCTGTTTAGTTGAGGGAATTGGAACATCCTTCTCATGATCATCAGTTTCTTCAATCTCGACAAATAGACTAACTAGGTGAGGTGAACTTGCAACTTCTTTTCCACTTCTAGTCATCACTACCTTGCAACTTTCCTTGGGATTTATTTGAGTATCACTAGGGAATGAGTTACACTACTAATTTGAAACTATTTGTGTTAGCTGCCCCACCTGAGTTTTTAAGCTCTTAATTGTAGCATTCATATTTCCAATCTGAATTTCAATACCAGAGACTCTGTTATCATTTTTGTCCACTCTCCCTGTCAATTCCTCGAAGAATCAAGCATGCATAGTCATCATCTCATCCAACTTGTCTTCTAAGGAAGGCTCTTTTCTTGTAAGGGTTGTTGTGGCATAAACCTGGTGGAAGTTGCTGAACATTTCTATTGTTGGAATATTAGAAGTTATCATGATTCCTAATTCTCGAATGATAATACTTTGGAACATTATACCTTGAGATTGACCTTGATAATTGCTAAACCTATACGTGGCATTTGACTGTGCAATGGAGGCTTCTTCAATAAAAGGTGTTTCGTGAGCTTCTACTATTGCAAAAATGGATTGATTTTGCTGATTTTGAAATTGGCCACTGCCGCTCTTCTCTTCTATTAAGTTCAACCGATGAGTCATGGAGGCAATTTGGGCATGTAAGTCAGTTATCTCATTAACCTCATGTATTCCCACCCTTTTTACTGAACCTCTTTCTATACCATAGCCATAAGCATTTGCTACCATATCTTCAATGAGTTAGGTGGTACCAATAGTAGACTTGCCCATCAATGAACCTTCGGTTGCATAATCCAACAAAACTCTAGTAGGTGGTGTAAGTCCACTGGTAAAACATCTGAATTTGAAGCCATGGGGGATATCCATTCTGTGGGCATCATCTTAATAAGTCCTTGAATCTCTCCCACGCTTCATAGAGAGACCCGAAATCAGATTGCTTGAATGAACTGATCTTCCATCACCCCATTCATCTTGACAATGTCATAAATCTCGATGAAAGCGTTTAGGTGTGCCATAGGATCTTTTGTTGTTGAACCCCCAAATTGTTGTTGTTGCACCATTGTGATCAAAGAAGGCTTCAACTTGAAGCTATTAGCATTAATAGGAGTCTTGGCTATCCCAAAATAGTTTTTGTTCAATACGGGTTTGAAGAAATGCCATAACGGTGCTTTTCCATTGTTTCCAACATCAGAACTTCCACTTTCAGCCATAGATGACACACGTCTTTTGGCTTCTAACTGGATTTGTTTAATTGTCTTGATCAAATTTGGATCGTGCACTCCAAAAGATTCTCTACTCATACAAAACTTGAAACACCACAAGAAAACACAAGATCAAGTGTATTCAATAAAGTTAAAGATAAAATAAACTAAATCAAAATAAGAAATAAAAATTGCCTTAATTAAAAATAAACCAAGTTCAATTAGTTCTAAGATATTTAACATCGTTCCCCAACAACGACGCCAAAAACTTGTTGACAATCCTGCAAGTGTACGGGATCGCAATAGCAATATACGGTAAAGACCGAGTATCGTCCTCAGGGAACAGATACTAATTAACCATCTTAAAGCCCAATATTCTAATATCAGTACTCACTTTATTAAGGCTCCTAATTGAATTTGAATTGTTAAAATCCTAATTTAAATTGAAAACAATTAAAATAAATGAAATCTTGTTCTAAAAATTGTTTTGATTAATTATCCAAGATAGTAAACTCTCTTGTTTTCACCCTCAACTCATATTCGAATTAATTTAACTCCTAGTTATATAGGTTCTAGCACTTGTCATCAAAACCCTTTCCCGAGGCACCTTAACACCTATTAGTCTTGTTTCCTAATACCCTCTCCTTAGGTGCACAGTTAACAATCTAATGTTTTACACACTGTAATCACATGCAACCTCCTGGTCAATTAGTTGATCTAGGTTTATATTATGATTTTTCAACCATTAAACCTCTCTCTTGAGTTAGTATAATAGTTTGTGATCATACTATTAATGACCATAAACAATAAGCATTAAATACCCAAAATATAAAACAAAACATCAAAATAAATTAATTGGATTGCTGGATCTTAGGTTCCTACAATAGAAATTTATATCCTAGACTTTAAATTAAACTAGTTAGACATAGTATTGAGTTCAAACATCAAAGAATAAATAATACAAAACATCATACTCAAGCTTTGACCCTTAATATTCAATTCTTTTCTTGGCTAACAAAGTCAACAATTTTCAAACTAAAAACTATCTTGGAACCTAATACATCATCCTATATATAGTAGATAACTTAAAAACCCTACAACTCGAGTAAAAAAAATCATAAAATAATAAAACTAATCACATTACTGCAGTCAGTGACTGCGGCCATCTCGATATACAACACAAAACCCAAAATTTGAATTCTAGTGACCACAGTCATTGACCTCGATCATTCATCTGTTCCAAAAATTCTCTTCTAGTTACTGGGGCCACTGGGACGATTACCGTGGTAACCAATGTGATAATTGTTCCTTCGTGTTTTCTTGGCTTTTCTTCAAATTACTTCGATTAGTTGTTCATCTACCACGGTAATTATTTGTTCCTTTATGTTTTCAGCTTTTCTTTGCTTTTCTATGCTATAATCACCTCTTTGTTTTATTTCTGACCTGCACAAATACTAAATACCTTGCCGACATCATATTCTCATAAAAATGCCACAAACAACATTTAAATGCTTTCAAATGCAATTAAACATGCAATTTACATCATAAATGCTCATGCAACTTTCTACGCACAAATATATTTAATTTCCTACTAAACTTTTTTAAAAAAAAAACATATAATAATGTTAGTCTGCTATGCAACTAATAGTGTTTGCCCCTTTTGAGGTGACATACGGAAGAAGACATGGTCGCCAACCTCAAACTCGAGAACCTTTCTTTGATTATTGACATAACTTTTCTATCGATTCTAAGCAACCTTTAGATTCTGTCTGATCTTCTATATTTTCTCATTCTTCTTTCGTATGAAGGCGAGGCCCAAGATTGTTTTATCACCAGCTCAGCCTAGCAGGCAGGGGATCTACATGGTCGGCCATACAACACCTCAAATGGTGTCATTCTAATGCTCGACTGGTAGCTCCCATTATAAGCAAACTCACACAGAGCCAAATGGTCCTCCCACTTACCATCAAAGTTCAAAAGACAAGATCACAACATATCTTCCAAAATCTGTGTCACTCGCTCAGACTAGCCATTAGTCTACAGATGAAAGGTTATGCTAAGATTCATTTTTATCCCCAACTAAACCTATAACGCTTACCAAACTTAGGATGTGAACCTAGCGTCCCTGTCTGACATAATGGATAAGGGGACCCCATGAAGCCTTATAATCTGTCTAATATAAAGATGGCTCAATCTCCACTAAATCCTTGGTATACATAAGGAGAAAATGGGCTGACTTAGACAAATGATCCACAACTACTCAAATAAGATCATGTCTGTATTGTGTACGAGATAATCTTGTAACAAAGTCCATGGTGATGTGTTACCACTTCCATTCTGGTGCAAATAAGGGTTGTAAAGGTTCACTGAGTCTCTGGTGCTCATCCTTAACCTGTTGACATATATTACATCTCTAGATGAAAGCTGTTATGTCTCCTTTCATCCCAGACCACCAATATGTGCATTTACCATCTTGATACATCTTATTAGCACCTAGATGAACTATGTATCTCGATTAGTGTAACTCTTCGAGCACACTATGTCTCAAGCTAGCATCATCTAGTACCCATAGTCATTCCCTAAACCTTAGTCCACCATTTGGATCAAATGACCACTCTCCACGAGAAGTGTCCTCGGCCCATGCCTTGAATATATCATTGTCCACATCACGAGGTTGTCCCTTTGTGATCTCCTGAACCTGAACTGGTTGGGTTCTAATCTATGCACTGACACTAACCTCAGGAGATGACTCATGGATACTTATAATAGTAGCAAAGTCAATCATCCTCTACTCATGAGACATGTGTCTATTCAGGTATGCAATCTCAACCCATTTTTGACTCAAAGTATTAGCCACCACGTTAGCTTTTCTCGGGTAGTACTCGATAGTGAGGCCATAATCTTTTAACAGTTCCATCCATCGCCTCTGTCTCATGTTCAAATCCTTCTTTAGGAATAAATATTTGAGGCTCTTGTAATTCAAATAGAACGTGAAGCGCTTGCCATAAAGATAATATCACCATATCTTGAGGGCAAATACTACTGCTGCCAATTCTAGGTCATGTACATGGTAGTTCCTTTCATGAACCTTCAACTATTGTGTGGCAAAAGTAATACCCTTGTCATCTTACATCAGCACATAGTCCAGGCATGTCTACAATGCATCAAAGTATATAATCAACTCTTGACCACGTTCTAGCAACACTAACACTGAAGCCGATTTCAATCTCTATTCAAGTTCAAGGAAGGCATTCTCACACTCATCGGTCCACACAAATGGAACATCCTTCTTAGTTAGCTTTGCTATCAGAGTTGCAATCCTCAAAAAGTTTTGGACGAAATGGCAATAAAAGCCTGCTAAACCCAAGAAGCTACAGATCTTAGTCATTGCGGTAGGTCTTGGCCAGCTGATGATCGCCTCGGCCTTAGCGGGGTCAATAGAAATGCCCTCATCTCTAAACACGTGACCCAAAAATTGGACCTTTGATAACCAAAACTCGCACTTACTGAACTTAGCATACAATCTATGCTCCTTCCAAGTCTGTAGTGCGATCTTCAAGTGCTCGGCATGCTCTTCATGAGACTTTAATCAAGATATCATCAATGAAGATAATTACAAATGCATCGAGGTATGGATGAAACACTCTTTGCAAACATAGTATGGGCATTTGTCATGCTGAACAACATGACTAAGAATTAATAATGTCCATATTGAGTACAAAATGTAGTATTCGACACATCTTCTTCCCTAACTCTTACTTGATGGTACCTAGATCTTAGATCAATCTTCAAAAAGACTTTGGCACCCCTAAGCTGATCAAATAAGTCGTCGATATGCAGAAGAGGGTATTTATTCTTGATCATCACCTTGTGCAATTGATGATAGTCGATGCATAACCAGAAGTTCCAATCCTTCATCTTCACAAACAATTCTAGAGTAGCCCAAGATGACACACTAGGGGTAATGAAACCCTTATCAAGCAACTCCTCTACTGGGCCTTCAACTCCTGCAATTCCTTAGGTGCCATGAGGTAAGGAGGAATTGATACTGGTTATGTCCCTGGAATGACCTCGATCTCCGGCTTTGGGGGCAAGTTGTAACACCCTAGCCCTCAAATACTATCACACACGCCATTGACTGGGAGTCTTCGTCTCTCGCCTCAAGACGGAATCAATCACAAGGTGCGGTCACTCCCACCATTGATATCCAAAGACCGAGAATGTTACTTTTGTTCTTTTTCCTTTCTCATACCATCCCAATACATATTAGAGTGCGAAAACATAAACAATAGTATTAAGCATGAATAAACTTAGGGACGACATATCTAAAATTATTAACATGGTTAAACTCAAGAAGATGAAATAACATACTCTGAACCCATGGTCTGAGTTTAAAATGAATCAAACATCGAAAGCTTGGCCCCATGGCTGAAGTTAATAAACAAAATAGCTAAACATAAATGAAATGTGGGTCCATGCCCTACAACTGAAAATATAAGTAAATTGCTACTCCTATACAACCCCAACAGTGGATTGTATCGGCTATTCCAATAATTTCCAAGTACTTGCCTAAGCAAGTATCTTCAATAGTTACTTGAAAAGTAAATTAGTGGGATGAGCTCAAGAGCCCACTGGATCTCACACAAAAACATCTCAAGTATTATGTCAGTTAAAACTCAAACATGCAAACACTTATAATACACTACACGTTTCAACAATTCAATTTGTCTGAGTTAATGTTAAGACCAAAAGGGGTTCTCCCTTAGCATTCCAACTTAGGTTCAAAGAATTCAATGTAACGCCCAAGGCCTATTATGCACTCCAAACCCTATCTCACGGATGATGTCTCACTTGATCATCGAACTAGGGAGTGGAGTCTCACTTAAACTCATTGTCCCATTTCAAATAGAGACTCGCTTAGGGCTAGGAATACCCACGATGATGTCAGACTACTACCTCAATATCTGCATCACTGTGTCGGTATGTAGTTAATTCTCTTTATCATCTTTGATTAATGATCACAAGCATATTCACGTTTCATATATCCAATACAAAAAACAATGGATATAAATAAATAAATAAATCATCATGCTTATAGTCACGTCAAACATGTTATTCGATTCATAAAAAATATGGCATAGATTCTAAATTCATACAGGGTATGGCACGTTATAAATTCATATCAAGATGAAGAAGCATTTAGATGAATCATACATTTTCCTAGCATGCTTCTAAGTAATAAATAATAGCAATCATACATTCATGCTTAATATTCAAACCAAAATAATATTAAATAGTTTCTAAGGTAGTCATCTCCACCTGTTATTTCGCTTCTCACTTCTAGTTCTCGCCTCGGTGGTTACAAATTCACAACCTAAGGGCTTAACATGCATATTCTCATCAATATGAGTGTTCTTACTGTTTTTAACTCTAAAAATCATTAGCGATTTGCATCTTATATGATATGTAAAATAGATCATCACTGTTAGATGCTACTTTTTTGTGCACAAAATCTAATAAACTACTTGTTTGTTACGTGACTATAATACTCTCTGTGTTATTGCAGTAAAATATAGTCATTCTCGTAGTGTGTTGTGTGAAGCATTCTAATACTCACAAAGTATTCTGAGAAATCGCATTCCAATGTGTTTTCTATTTCCTTTGTACTTGATGCTTTTATGTATCTAATATTTAATAATTTGTATCTCAGAGGGTAAAAGTAATTTATACCTTTTTGTTAATTACTCTCCATTTGGTTAATCAATTCAGATGCCTTGCGCTCCTTTCGTTCAACGTTAACCCAAAAAAGGTAGTTATACTTTGACTAAAAGATGCAATTACACTTTGACTACAAGGGAAACACAGTTATGTCAACAAAAACAGTTATATTCTGACTGTAATGGGCTATAATGGACCAGTAATGGGTAGCAAAGGGTATGGGAAGTCTTACCTTCGTTTCACAATTTTGCAATCGTAGTAGTTCACTTCTCCTTATGGTTGCCCCTTCTTATTTCCACGTTAGTGATGCTCCCAAGATGGGTTGAATAGTCTCAAATGTGTGGGGAACGAGGTGTTCACTTACAGTGGTTAGGCTTCTCATGAGAACAAAAGTGGGTAACTGCAACTAGGGTTCTCTTGTGGAAAGTGAAGATGAGTAGTGGCTGTGAGTGAATCGACTAACTAGGGCTATGTGCATAAGGTTTATTTATATATAATCACTGTAAAAGTTGGGTTTAGAGATTCTAATTGTGATTTGTAATTGTAGGACCGCGGTCTTGGGGTGTTTCTATTGGCAAAACCGCAATCAGGGGACCACAGTCTTGATGGAACATGAATTTTGCAAGTTTCCTTGTCGTAGGACCGCAGTCCTCATGGACCACAAATACAAGTGTTGGAACGTCAAGACCATGGTCCTCCCTCAAGGGACCATGGTCTTGCAATGCAAACCCTTTTCTCTCTTTTTTTTTGTTGCAAACAGAGGACTTAGGTCCTCATGTGATGAGGACCTCGATTCTCATGTCATAACTTCTATGAGGACATTGGTCTTCATTTTGAGGACCTCGATCTTTATTTTGAGGACCTAGGTCCTCGTGTAAGGTGTTCATGTGATAAATATTATATTGATATCCATATATTATATATCTTATACCCACATATTATACCCATATATTGTACCCATATATTATATACATTTGTTATAAATGAAATATATGTTATATATGTAATATATAATATATATTTGTTTTATTATTCCTAAATGTATATATATATATATATATACATTTTAACACATACATATATATTTTTATGTATGTCTTTTGGATACCTTAAGGTTGCCCCAAAATTTCTCAATTAATTTCATTTTACCTATTAATTTTATTTTATACTTTGGAATATACATGATTTATACTAAAAAATATTATTAATTTTTCAAAGTCAATTTATTTTATTTAATTTTATTTATCAAATTTTGTACAAATTTTTGGAGTATTACGCAAGTCAAGAAGATCCTCAGGGAATATATCAGGAAAATATCTTGCAACCAGAATTTCATCAATACTCGACAGTGAAGGTCTCTCATCTATTGTCATCAAATCGGCTAGAATATCAATATCATGTTGCATTATTAATCTGCCATGAGTACTCTATTTATCAGAAGTTCTATCTTGAAAGACAACAATGGGCTGACCTAGAATTTGAAACACAACCCTCTTAGTAAAGCAATCAACATATGTGTGATACGCAGGTACCCAATCTATCTTAAGTATGACATCAAAGTTGAAGAACTCCAACACTTGAAGGTCTAAAATAGTCTCAAAGTCCCTTAATCTGAGCACACACCCCTCACAAATCATGATTAGGTAAATAAGTTCTACGGCGGCAGTTCTTCTTGAAATGTAGCTCAATTCTAGCACTAGTATCCCTAACCAGTCTCGGTCAACTTAGATTTAACTTGGTCAAATTTAGTCAAACTTAGTCAATTGGTCAAACTTGATCAATTGGTCAAATTTATCCAAAATTGGTCAACATAGTCAATTTGGGTTTAGTTAGCATGGGGTCAATTTGGTCAAAATCCTTAATTTTTCATACTTAATCAAAATTTCAATCACTAAATCCCTATCGCGAAACAGATTTCACGATTTTCTGGTGATCAAACCGTGCATCAAATTGACATGAAACTCTTCTAATTTGATCTATACTTCCTAAATATTTTCCAAATTTTTGTTTGTAATTTGCATATTTCATTGGATAGGATTTTTAAGTGGGTCATCAGTCCCCTTCAATTTTGAAATTTCATGTGATAAGCAATCGCATTTCATCTTAATTGACCTACTTACCTATATTAGATTTGGATAAAATTTGGTCCACTTATTTTTGGGATATCCAGTAAGGTCTCCACCAAAGCTTAGCTTAAAAAATGAGATTTGGTTAGTCAATTGGTTCCCTAAAGTTTCAGTTGTGCATTAGATTTCAAGTTTATGTATTTTCATAAATTTCAAGCATTGTTTTTCTCAATTAAATCTCTAATGTAAAGGCTATCTCCTACACCTCTTGCATGTATTTAGATCACATAAAAAGTTTCTTTCAAAACCCATTTGAATTAGTAAGCAAAAATGATCAAAATCATACTCGTAGATTTCATCAAACACATGGTAAGCATTCTTTAGAAACCTAGAATTTTTCTAAGTATAAGAACACCTAAGCAACATGGTGTTTTTACAAACATGGTATGTCAAAACCAAAGAGGAGATCTATATCTTCTTATAACCTTAAGTACTAAGATCACTCACTCCAAATTTGACCTCAAGCAGACTCTTCTAAGCCTTTCAAAACTTACCCCAAAGTTGCCTCCAAGACACTTCTGTTGTTGTAACAATTTATAACTAATCCACTTTGGCACCTTGTAAATCATAACACAAGCTTGATTTCTATTTTCTAACACTTAGAACTTGAAATCTATATATCATAGATGGAGGAGAAAGGTTTAACCGCAACAAATGATCAAGAAATGATTATAAAAAACTCTTCCAAAACTCGGATCATACACTTTTTCAACAGTTTCAGATTTCAACTATATCAAGTATTCTACCGTGGTAACCATTTTTCTCTTCTATCGCTATGAGCTTGGACCAGGGGAAGGTGGTAACTTGAAGAGGGTATGCAAGCTCTCTAATGTTAGTTTTCTTTTTGATTTTCATAGGTTATAGAGAAAGAAAGTGGGTTCCAAAAAACCATGTATACCCACTATTTTTAAAGAAAATTATTGAAAGAAAGAGAAAAAAGGGGAAGAGATGGGCTTATAGGGTGCCCAAGAGAGTGGGTCAGCCCATGCACCATGATCCAGCTCACATGGGCCTCCCAAGTTACACAAGCCTAGGCCATGGGCTAGGCCCATGCACGTGGGCCTTTCCCTCTCTTTTTTCTTTTATTTTCTTCATTTTCATTTTTCTTTTCATTTTCTTTTCTTGTAATTGTACTATCTTACCCTTTATTTCCTTCAAAATTTTTAAAAATATCCCAAATTTTAATATTTATACATTTTTCTCAAATTCACTTATTTTACCTAACAATCAATATTTTTTTCTCTTAAAACTCAAATAAATTCATAAAAATTCATGGTTCTTTTGTAAAAATTAAATTATTACCCAAGTATTCATATTTTCTCCCTAAAAATTACATTTTCTCAATAATTAGTGTATTTTTTTTCAAAAGTTATATTTTTCCAAAATATCTCTAAATTTTAAAATTTCTCAAAAATTATATTATCTTAAAATAAAATGATGAGGTTGTTACACTTGCTCATCAACTTTAAATTCAAATGGGACAATTAAGAGAATGTCACACGTACACGACATCCACATGTGCTCTTTATATGATCTCTATGATATATTTTGACTATTTCAAATCACACCACCTACACACACAATATCCACATGTGAGCTAAACCTCTTCATAATGCATTTAGACTATAACACCCAACTTTATTAAGAATTTTCCTAACACGAATTATGAAGTTAAAAATCATTTATCTTTGAAAATACGATTTCTAATTTAGAAAACATTTTTTCTGCAGCAAGAATATTGTAACAAAACATATTATTTATTTCAACCCTTTGTTCGGGGTCAAAAATTTTGAGAAGGGAGATGTTACTTATCTTTATTCCTAATTTCTCTTTTATTAATCCTATTGTTCCAAAATTGATCCTTACAATAATTCTTTTCTTAAGTTTCAAAATTTCCTTTCTCTACAAAAAACAAGCATAAACATGGTTTTCTCAAAAATAATCATAAATAAAAAATTGTTCATATTCAATGCAAAATAGGAGTTCATGTATTACATTTCTAAATATTGACTACTTAATCAACATGGGGCAATCAGTTTTTAAGTCTAGCCCTTTCGATTGGCGCATATGAACTCAACAATGACATTGTTTAACAAATACATTTCAAAAATACAATCTATCTCACAGAGGGACAAAGGGAAAACAAGACCAGAATCAATGTGTATGGCTCCCAAGCCTAGATAATGTAAAGGGATGAGTTTTACAAGCTCAATGTGTCACATAATCCTAAATCATATTAGTTAAACATATACCCATAACATTTACGCACACACTACAAACATTAGGTGCATCAAATAGTTTTTTATTATTTAGTTGATGGTTCAATAGAGTAATAAGCCTCAAGTAGTCGACTAACTAGTTGTCATCCAATGATCCAATTGCAGAACATAAAAGTGGTCAAATCCTCTCAGTACCTAATAGTTGACGATGGTTTTTTGAAAACATATCAACCCCTAAACCAAGATCATGGGGGAGGTTTTTGAGTAGCAAGTCCAATTGATAGCACAACTCTTGGTGGAACTACCATGGGTCCAACCATTCCAAACGTGGGTTCTTATATCAATTTTGTGAAATTAAGTGAAGTCATGTCATTCATTAATTCGTATCATCATATAATATATGATATTTTTCATGACATCATATCAAGATCTCATATTCCACATCACACCCATATGTTCATGTATATCCGAGAAATTATCATCCATGTACCAATCATACTTTATTCATGCTATTATTGTTCTCATTAGACATGCCACTAGCATCCACTTTCCATACTTATAGCATGCGACTCACATGTTCTATCATGGATCATATATATCCTTAGGTCATATGCGTCGTATATGTCTCATGTCAAAGTAACATGTTATAATCAAATAGCAACCATGCGCACTCAAATATCATGTTGAAGATCACATCAACAAAGCATATATATATATAAGTGAAATGGTGCATCATAAACTTTCACTTGGGTCTAATGATTACAATAATTACACATGTATATTTAAGTAACTAGGAGGGTAGAACTATAGTCAGCCCACCTTCAATGTACTCCACAAATCAATGAGTGTGTGTTTCCAACTTAGTGCTCCACTACTAGTGTGATTCTAGTCCCATCTACATACACATAAACACTAACGTTTAGTGTCTATGTTTTATACCAAGTTATCATCTTGACTAGTGTCTTAATGTGTGTTTTTGGACCATTAATGCGCTCTACAATCCGTCATTGCATCCCAAACCTGGCCAAAATGTGTGCAAAGTTGAGCATGCATCAAAATCTATCCACTAGAAATTATTGTAGAGAAACACAATAAAGTGGATGCAACACTCGGCTTTGAGTCTTTAAACTCTAAACAAGCATTCTAGGTAGTGTAGTACGTTGTTCTGTAAACAATGCACTATTCTTGTCTCAAGTTTGTGGCCTTGTCCTTTCCAATTTTGTGAGTTATGTGACTTGTTTTGTTCATCTCCTAGTGCTCTACGACACCATGATGGTTTGGACATCGATTTTTTACAATTCAAAGTCAAAAGTGTGAATTTTCCTCTCTTCAATTGAGATTTGATAGAAACAGTCAAAATGGTGGATTACCTAGCTTTTGCCACTCAATTCATGTACTTTGGCTAACTATATTATATGTAATTCTTGATGCATACTTGTTGGTGATCACTGTAGGTGTATAGGACCACAATAGTACTATACGATAAGAAATTGAAGTATCATCCTTAGGGAATGATATATGGGATAATAATTTCAAATCCCTACCTAATTTTAGTATCAGTTTATTAAGCCTTAAAATTAGATTTGAACGTTGGAAACTAAATTAAATCAAAAGCAATGAATATTGGTTTTGAAAATATATTAATCAAGTTGTTTAGGAATGTAAATCATCATGTAGTCCCCTTCACTTCTTACTTCAATTAATCCAATTCCTAATTTTGTAGGTTATAGCACTTGTTCGTAAAGCCTTCTCTCGAGGTGTCTTAATGCCTATTAGTCTCGTTCGCTAATATCCCCTCCTGAGGCATAGTTAGCAAACTAATGCATTAAAATCCTAGTTTTTGTGCAACCTATAAAATCAATAAACTCTTGGTTAATTAATTGTTTTAGGTCTATATTTCGATTATCCAACTATTAAACCTCTATCCTAAGTTAGTTTAACAATCTGATTTCAATCTATCTATGGCCAGTAGATAAAAATAATTAAACCCACAAAATATAAAACAAATCTCATAATGGATTAATCAAAAAAATTAGAATTAAAGGTTCTTACAATCTAATTTACATCCTAAAAATTAAAAGAAATTAGTCAGACATCATATAGAGTTTACAACACAAAGAATTAAACAAATCAAAGATCGTACTCAATGGTTTGACTTGTTCTTCATCTTCTTCTTCGTTCTTTGATTTTTCTTCAAATCTAACTGTCAACAGTAATGAATCAATTTATCTTGATCCTAATAATGTGTCCTATTTATATAGTTCACTTAAAAACACCTAAAACATGAATTGTAAAAACCTAAAATTATAACTTAATCACACTACCGTGAAAATTAATCATGGTAGTATAAATAATCAAAAACTCACAAAAATCACAAAAATTAGCAAAACCTCATGTTACTGTAGTAGTTTACAATGGTAATCATCCTGCAACAATGTTTTTTCTCTGGTTACTGTTGTAAATGTACCGCTATAATTTTCTTTTTTTGCATTATACCATGTTTTGGATACAGTGGTACTGATCCACAGTAGCGATCTGCCTATCCATCCTCCTATGCATGCTCGCATTACCATGGTAATAGGTTGCTCTACTACAGTAGTAAGTTGAAATCTATCAATTTGAGCATTTTTTTTTCATATTTTTTCTTTAGCGTACTTATTTCTATTCAACCTAAACCTGCATAAATCACTAAGATCCTTTCCTTGACATTAAATCACAGATAGAAATGCATAGAAACCATATTAAAACTCTCTAAACATGTAATTAACATGCAGTTATCCTATGAATGCTTATATACCTAATTATAAGTAAATATATTCTATTTCCTATCTAAACTCATGCAATATATATAGTGTGCAATCCAACTAACAATTCCTATAGTAATTTTCCACGAGAAATCGAGTGCTTACAACCATTCAATTTGATTTTATCCCTATCAATTTAGGATTGGCCTTAAAGTTGACCGTTCTTTTAACAACCCCCTTCTAATTCTCATGTCTCTAGTCAATTTTAATTCTCTAAAACCATTTACAACTTGAAAACATATTTTATGATGTTTGAGAATTCGTATCTTTGTTGCAAAAAACAATGTTAGTGGAGAACATCTATGAATATTCATTTAAAAATCCACTTGTGTGTTGTTAAGCATTAAGCAGGGGAGTTGTTACTCTTTCCTTTTCTGTTCTATCTTATCTTTTTGTTTTACTTTCATCAACCATTAAAATATATTTTGCACTATCAAGTTTCAAATCATCTTTCCCATCAAGACTAAACAAAATCAAACATCATTCATTTTCATAGACAATGTTTCACAACCCATGTAGTGTTCAAACTATTCTATGGTTGCTCAATTTCGAAGGATCCCATCAAGTATCTTCCCCTTTCTCCTAGAGTGAGAATTTTTATTATGATCAATTCTTTAAATACATTACTAAAATGAGCAAAAGAGATAGACTAAAGGACATTAGTATTGTTCTTTCATTAGATACTTGCATCCAAAAAATGTGGAAGGGGTGAGCTCTATGAGCTTAGTTGATCATTTAATTCTATAGTCAATCTAATAGTAAATACAAACACATTACATATGCTACCACTATAAACATTATGCAATACAAACATCCAATTTTTTTTAGTCGGTTGAGGTAGGGTGGCCAACCTTAGGTGATCCCCATAGTTGTTGCCAAGTGGACCCTACAAGAACATCACTAGCATCGAGGTTGTGCATCTCTATACTTGTCAATCCTAAGGATGGACGTGGAATATATGCGAGGTACTCGTATGTGACCACACACTTGCCTCAAATATGAAACATTATTGCATGGACCACTAATGGTTGTTCATATACAAATTGTCCCTTAAAGTAGGTTGTTATCCTTTTAATGTATTTCATGTGTCGTCATACACATGTTCTTGCTCTCATGCATTGTAAACAAAAAGTAATCATCATTGAATATCATGCATCATAAATTGCAATTGAGTATCAATAAGTTTAATACATCATCTCTTTTCATTGACTACATATTATCTCTCATGGATGTATCAAAGCGTGCCTTTCATGGTAATATACATATACTTGTCATCTCATGTGTATTGTATTTCATGCTTTAATGCAACAAATAGACTAAAATTCATGCATGTGTTCTAAGTCTATCATGGTCTCATGTATGGTGAACATATCAAGCAATCATTCGATCATTATCATCATCACATGTTCTAACTCATTCTTGGTATAAGCTTGAGTTGGTATAACACACAACTCTTTGTAAGTTTGAGGTCACGCTACCCTATTTTTTTCGAATGCGTCTTTCATCACCTCGTGTGTTCATCCTTAGCTTGAGTTCATCTCTATTGAGCTCTTCCCATCAATGCTTAACTTAGCCTTTCTAAGAGTTGATATTATTGTAGGCTTCGTCAAATTTTAATATTATCAATAGATAATCACCTTCTTTTTCGTTCTATTGGAATGATAAGGTCTTTTGTTTCTTAGAATTGTATGGATGCTTGACATATTTCATCAAGTGATTGGTCGATGTGCTAGTACCATATTTACATGGACAATGATATTCATTACCACAATAGTTAATACATATTCAACTTTCCTTCTTTCATCTAATGTTTTTGTATAACGTTCCCCAAGTAAGAGAGTGGCTTATTACCATCTCTACTTTTTTTTTAATTGTAGACATTTTCAAACGCTTGTTTTCCTACTTATAAAAGGCAAGACGTTTGCATCTCCATCTCCTATTCATTTGAATTCGTTCTATTTTGTGGAGTTGCCAAGGTCCCAATGATAGTTTTATGTGCAGATATGTATATTAATAACATACATTCACAATAAGAAACAACCAATAATCAAAACAATTAATAATAATAAAAAGTAATAAAAAGTTCTTATTTCCCAATCATAATATAAAAAAAGAACAATAAAAAATTTTAAAAATCAGATAATATTATAAAATAAAAAATAGAAAACAATTAAGTAACAACAAGATCTTATTTCACAAACATGACATAGAAAAAACAACCATAAAAGATTCATAAAATCAAAAATAAAAAAGTAAAAAAAAAAAGCAAACAAGTAAAAAAGAAAGAAAAAAAAAGAAGTTTATTTGACAACCATAACATAAGTAAACAACAATAAAAAATCCAAAAAATTATAAACTATCAAAAAACTTTGAAAAAATTATTACATATTGCAATGAAATGTTATTTAGTTCATAAATGAAATGTTATTACATATTGCAATGCATTTACAATCTTTAAATGGGTTTTTAAATGAAAATGTGCATCAAATCTTGAGGTTCGATGGTACAAGTTAGGGTATTGGATGTGGGTGAGCTTGAGGACCAGATGTTGTTGTACTTGGAGGTACATTTGTGCGGGTTCTCAATTAGCCCACTTACTGAAGATCTGATGCTGCCATAATGTTCTGGCATATTCTTATGATGTTGTATGAGAATACGCCTAACTATCTGGTGAGCTCACTCAAGTGGATTTATTATTGCCTTGGAGGCTAGCAAGAGCTTCAACATGTATTTTTAGCATTAAAATCATTTTTAAAATTAAAGGTGAACAACTGCATTATGGATTTAACATTCATTAACTATTGCATTCATTTTTATAGTATTATTGTGCATGCATATAGAACATTGTTTAATATAATTCATGTTCTAAGTTATAGATTAGACTACATTACTCACTAAGCCGCTGTGGACAAATTGGCTTACTACTCTAACATTTTAGGTTTTTATACCACAGACAAAAGGAAGAAGGTGGTTATGGCATAACGTTGTGTTCTCGATTTGTTTTGGTAGGTTATCTACGTAGTTCATTATTTGGACAATTAGTTATATGTATAGGGGGTAAGGAAACTGTTATAAATATTTTAACTTAGACACTTCCGCTATTGCTACATTTAGGGGACTGTTTGTAGTTAACGTTTGTTTAACTTAAAAGTCTACTATGATTATTTGTTTTAGTTACTTTTGCATATCTTGTAATTACTCTGATTATATTGTGTATGGGGTATTGAAGGAAGCTTAATAGTGTTTTGATGAGCTCGGCTTGCGAGTGGGTTTGTCATACCACTATGTTAGTCGATTCGCCCTTCACCCTAAGGAAAAGGTCTCGACAATGTTGGTATTAGAGCCAAGGTTTTTCAGTTAAAAAATAACAATTGTTTTTAACCTAAGGAACCTCAGAGTAATAATGAAAGTTAGGAAAACCCTAGGAATGACTTAGAGTAGCATAGCGAACTTATGAACAAAAACTTTCTAACTTATGATTAACAAAAAGAGAAACCGAGTGAGAGTGGCTATATCATAAGGGGAATTGGATTGTCAATGGGAGTTAGTGAGTTTTACGACATAGAATTTGAACCTTGTAGATTAGATTATTGCTTGGAGATAGTCACCTTAGCGTGTAGTTATCTTTTGTTACAAGCATTCAAGGTTATGGTCTACTTAACCTTGGAAATGGTGGAAGCTTAATGTTTTATGCAAACCACAATGCCTCCTTGATGTGGCAAACCATGTAGGATCTTGAAATCAATGCCACCACCACTACCTCTGATTTAGCTTGAGCATAAACCTATATAGAGGCTCAAAACGATGATCAAGGCATCTATTGAGGCTACTCAGGCCTAGACAACCTTATTGAGAGAAAGACACTAGATAGGATTGAGGCTGAGAGATACAGGGCTGAGCCAGTAGCACCCCCTACACCAATTGTACTTGAAATTGGAGTGGATGAGAGGGTTACAGACTGCATAGAGGTAGCCCTAGTGAGATAGGAAGATGAGGCTACTCATGGTTGCTTCCTGAAGAGGTTTTTGAATCTAAGACCCAAGGAGTTTCATGGGGGTTTGAATTTGAACACGGAAGAGAACTAGCTTCTCAATATTGAGAAGAACAGAGAGGTGTTAAGGTTATCCGAGGAGAACCAGGTACTTTTTGCTGCTCATATGCTTGAGGATGAAGCTGCCATATGGTGGAAGGCCAGCCAAACCATAGAGGGGCAAATTACTTTATGGGGCCATTTTCGAGAATTATTCTTAAGTGTTTATGTTCCTGAAACAACAAGGGAGCATAAGAAGGTAGAATTTTTGACCCCGCGATAGGAGGGCATGTCGATGAGGGAGTATGCTCACATTTTTTTCGACTGGAGGCTTATGCATTCGAGTTAGTGGGTAACTCAAAGAAGAGAGTAGGATTCTTTCATTGAGGGCTAAGGGCCAATATCAAGCAGGCTACATTGATTTCTAGTGAGGCCACCCTTGAGATTGTTTAGAGGCAAGCCTGACAATTTGAGACAGATGATAGAGATGAATGCCCGATGGTCTAGATAGTACTTGGTGCCACTGTACAGTCGCAGCCGCAGTTACAGCCTTTATCATTTACTCAGGGTGGTTATCATGGTAGACTCAAAGCAAGTAGATACTCGAGGAAGAGGAAATACAGTCTAGAGGGGAACAGAGTCAACCATCTCCTATAGTCTCGATCTTCACCATCCCAGTACAAACTTATCAGCTAGTGGGACAACCACTGACCCAGTATGGGGCCCGAGGTAGCCAGAGGCAGAGATTCAGAGCACAGAGGCTACGACCAAGGCTAGACTTACCAAGCTGAACAAGGACATCAAGTTACATGTTTTTAGTGTGGTTAACCAGGCTACAAACAATATGATTACCCTATGTTTGTTCCAGCTTCTAATGTACCCACCACTACCATCACTCGAGGGAGAGCATACAAGCCCAAAGGCTACCACGAGATTGGTGAAATGTATCGTTTCTATTTTAGATTCTACCTTATATGTGTTGGTTGATGATGGCTCTACCTTATTATTTATCTCTAGACATGTCATAGATAGATTGAGACTTAAACCCCTTCGAGCTCCCACCTGGCTCATGTTAAATACTATAGCCGAAAAACCAATGTACCTTCATGAGGGCTGCGCGTTGAGATTGGGGGACTTTGAAACATTGTTGACTTTCAGGTGTTAGAGTTCCTAGAGTTTGATATTATACTCAGGATGGTTTGGCTAGCCGCATACCATGCACATGTTGACTATTTCGCCAAGAGGGTGGTGTTTCAGATACCAAGAGAACCTATTATCATTTTTTAGGATAATGTTTCTAATAAGTCGAGAGCCCGAGGTAGAATGGCAACTCAAAATGAGATCGATACCCTAGCCGGTCTGACCACTATAAATGAGTGACCTCCATAGGCCAATATTGATGAGATTCCTATTATTAGAGATCTTTTTGATGTGTTTCCTAAGGAATTACTCAGCTTGCCTCCTAAGTGAGAAATTGATTTCATTATTGAGAACAACCTATTTTGATCCCTCATTATCGAACGAAACCTAAGGAATTGCTGAAGTTAAAGGTCCAGCTAGAGGAATTGATGAGTAGAGGTTTTATTACCCCTAGTGTGTCACCTTGGGGTATTCCAATATTGATTGTGACGAAAAAGGATGGTAGTCTCCGTTTGTGTATTAATTATTGAAAGTTGAATAAGGTGACAATAAAGAACAAGTACTCTCTCCCGCTCATTGATAATTTGTTTGACCAGCTTAGAGGTGTCAGTGTGTTTTTAAAGATAAATCTAAGATCTGGGTATCATCAGCTGAGGTTTGGGGAAGAGGATGTATCGAAGACGACCTTTCAAACTCGTTATGGGCATTATGAGTTCCTAATCATGCCATTTGGCATGACAAATGCCCCTGCGATGTTCATGGACCTGATGCAGAAAGTGTTTCGTCTCTATCTCAACTCATTTGTCATTATCTTTATTGATGACATCCTTATTTACTCAAAGATTAGGGAGGAACACGCCGAGCATTTAGGAATTGCACTATAAACTCTTTGAGATCTCTGCTTGTATGCCGATATTAGCAAGTGCAAGTTCTGGTTGACAGAGATTCGATTTTTAGGCCATGTGGTACGAGTCGATGGTATGTTTGTTGATTAGGCTAAGGCTGAGGCTATTATTAGTTAGCCGAGACCTACCAATATGACGAAGATCCATAGCTTTTTGAGTTTGGCAGGCTATTTTCGTATATTTGTGCAAAACTTCTCCAGGATTGCCATACCAATGATGAAACTTACCCAAAAGGACGTTCCCTTCTTATGGACGGATAAGTGTGAGGAGGCCTTTATGGAGTTAAACCATTATTTGACATCTGCACCAGTACTTGTGTTACTTGAACCAGGTTGTGAGTTGGTGATCTATACAAATGCATGTGGGACAGGCCTTGGGTGTGTGATGATGTAGGGTGACCGAGGAATTTCTTTTGTCTCACGATAGTTGAAGGCACATGAGAAAAATTACCTTGTCCATGATTTAAAACTAGTAGCAGTAGTGTTTGCGCTCAAGATTTGGTGACACTATCTGTATGGTAAGCGTTTATGCTTTATTTTGTTCATAAAAGCCTCAACTATTTGTTTTCTTAGAGAGATTTAAATATGAGGCAGAGAAAATGGATGAAGCTACTTAAAGATTATGCCTTTATTATTGTATACCATCTTGGGAAAGCTAATGTAGTGTTGACGCACTGAGCAAAGTATGGGTTGAGATTGCTTTTGTGGCTAGACATATGTCTTAGGAGTGGAAGATGATTGATTTTGTGACAGTGATAAGCATCGACAAAACTTCGAATAAAACCAGAGTTAGTGCACAGATGAGAGCCCAGCCGATGCTGCTTGTTGAGATCATAGAGGTGCAGCCTCATGACATTGATTATGTGATGCACCAAGAGTGGGCAGACGACACTTGTCATGTGGAGTGGACGATTGATAATGATGGTGCACTGAGGTTCAGGGGACGATTATGGGTACTAGATGACCCTTGCTTGAGATAGGCAGTGCTAACAGAGCTGCAGTGCTCGAGGTATACTATTTTTCCAAGCACTAATAAGATGTATCAGGATGCTCAACATACTTATTGGTGGTTGGGGATGAAGCGAGATATTACGACCTTTGTGCAGAGATGTGACATGTGCTAGCAGGTTAAGGCTAAACACCAAAGACCTAGTGATTTACTACTGTAAAAACCCACATTGATCCAATATTAAATTGATGCCTATGCTAAATGAGCATTTGCGAGTCTTACAGTGCCAAGCGCTTTTGGCAGACTCAGGTTCGAGTCTTGCCAAGAACAAAACCCTACACCCAATCAGTGGTGACTAAGGTGGGGACAATATCGATACATAGTGGGCCCAGGTTGTTACAAATGGTATCAAAGTTGCTTTGTGTGTGACGGAGGTGTGAGTCTTGAGGACAAGACTGCTCCTAAGGGGGGGCAAATTGTAATATTTCACATTGGTTCAACTCCAGAGTGATGCCTAGGCTAAATGTGCATTCGGGGGTGTCTCTTTGTGCCAACACATTTTGAGAGGCTCAGGTTCAAGTCTCACCAGGGACAAAACCTTACCCAATTAGTGGTAGCTAGGATGGGGACAATATCGTCATGGTAGGCTCGGGTTGTTACAAATTGCATTAGAACCGCTCTAGGTGTGACGAAGGTGTGAGTCATGAGGACAAGAATACTCCAAGGGAGGTAGATTGTAACATCGCACATCGGTCTGACACTAGAGCAATAGTTGGGCTAAATGAGCATTTGCGAGCGTTACTAGTGTCGAGCGCTTATGGGAGACTCAGGTTCGAGTCTTGCCAAGAACAAAACCCTACACCTAGTCAGTGGTGGCTAAGGAGGGGACAATATCAGTACGTAGTGGGCCCAAGTTGTTACAACTACAACCCTTGGCTATTCCTAAGTGAAAATGGGAGCATATTACCATGAACTTTGTGATGGGATTACCCCGGACTCAGCGTAGACATGATACTATTTGGGTCATTGTGGACAGATTGATTAAAACTACTCATTTCTTCCCAAGTCATACTAGAGATTCAGTTGAGAGGATGAATCGATTGTATATTTACGAGATCGTGAGATTACATGGGGTCCCAGTGTCCACTGTGTCTGATAGAGATGTTCGATTTATGTCCCATTTTCGGAAGAACTTGTAGAATCAATTAGGGACTAGAGTAAACTTGAGCACAACTTTCCATCCACAAACTAATGGTCAGTCTGAGATAGTGATCCAAATTTTGGAGGATATTTTTCGTGCATGTGTTCTTGATTTTGGTGGTAGCTAAGAGGATCAATTAGCATTGTGTGAGTTTGCATATAATAATAGCTATTAGGTGAGTATCGACATGGCACCGTTTGAGGTACTATATGGTTGACCTTAACAATCGTCAGCTTGTTGGGCCAAGGTTGGTAACATAATAAATTTTGGGCCTACTTTTGTGCATGAGCAAAATGAGAAAATTTAGCAGATTCGTAAGAACACAAAGGCAGCTTAGGATCAACAGAGAAGTTATGCAGATAACCAGAGGAAGGTCCTTGCATTTGATATTGGTGATCATGTACTCCTTTGGATTTTCCCTCAGAAGGGGTAGACTTGGTTTGGAATTTCAGGGAAACTCGCTTTGAGATATATTGGACCTTTTGAGATTCTCGAGCGAATAAGTCTTGTTGCATACCAATTGGCATTACCACCTCAGTTAGCAGGAGTAAATAATGTGTTTCATGTGACAATGTTGAGGAAGTACTAACCTGATCCCTCGCACATGTTAGACTAGAAATATATTGAGTTGTGAGAGGATTATACATACGATGAGACTCCTGTAGCTATCTTGTAGCTATCCTGTAGCTATCATTGATTGAGTAGTAAAGAAATTGCGTAACAAAGAGATACCAATGACACAAGTACGTTGGCAATTTCATGGTGCCAGCAGGACACCTGGGAGCGAGAAGACTACATGACAAGTCACTTCCTTGAGATTATGAGAGTTGTTTCTTGATCTTTTCTTATCTTAGTAAATTTTGAAAACAAAATTTGTTCTAAGGAGGGAAAACTGTAACGACCCATATTTTTAGACGTTAAGTCAATGGGTTTGACATGTATTTTCATGTATAAATTAATGAATTATAAATGAAAATACACGATTTTATGATAATTGTATTAATTAATGAGTCTATAAAATAGAAAATAAAATAATTAATTAATGATGAAAATAATAGTAATTAATTAATGAGAGCTTATTAGATGATGAAGAAAAATAAATCCATGAAATAGAACATGAAATAAATTAATGCAATGAATTAAATCTTGTATACACACACACACACACACACACACACAAAATGGGAAAATATATATATATA
>JAJIYU010001939.1:0-33079 GCA_030144865.1 Tinospora cordifolia
GATTTATCATGTTATACTGTGGTATGTTCAATTTCTGTTGAAATATTTATCTATCATGTTCTTGCACACAAAAGTCAGATTAAATGAGATTTCAACCACGTACCGGCGCGGCGGACGAATGTCCTTCGTGTGTGTTCCATGTAGAACTAGAACTAGTTGTCATGATTGACACCTGAATGAACTGGGTTTTCAGAAATGATCCCAAAGAAGGGTTTGAGTTTCAGAATTGATCTCTCTCCCTAGATCTGGAACACAGAGGTTAACCCCTTTCGGTCTAATTGACAATTGTTGATAAATAAATGTTTGAAACGCCTAATGGATGATAAGTGTTTGCATATTCAGTGTTTGGTTTAAATAATGCTATGGATGTACTGTGTATGATCTACTGGGCTCTTGAGCTCACCAAATCATTTTTTTTAGGTAACTATTGAAGATATCGCCCCAGCAGATCAATGTAAATTAATAACAGTGTGCCTCACAGTTTGAGGATAGTAGAAAATGAAATGTATTGTAGGGCTTGTGACCCACTATATTTGATTATGTCAAATATCGATAATATTTGTATCATCAAAAGATGGCTATGAAGCCCACAAAATTATTCGTAACTCTGATAATGAAGCAATGTTTTCAACTATTTTGAAATAATGAGATTATTATATTTATACTTTATCCCTTGGATATGAACTGATGAAACTATCAGATGTGAAAAATGATGAAAAGAAAAAGTAATATCCCCAGTTCTCAAATAGAAAGCAGGACTGACTGCACTCGAAAGAAATGACGTCTCAAGCCGAGACAACCACGTCACCTATGACGTATGTAAGAAAGATCGGGAGCTGGGGGTCTTACAATAGTGGTACTTTCCTAATATTTTGTTGTACACTAGATTAAATTCGTTGACAGCAGGAAAAAGCCAAAACCAGTGTTGCTTAACTAAATTTGGTTTTCTAGGTGGCCCAAACTTATTATTTGCATTAAAGTACTTTGCAACACGTTTTTAAAACATTTTGTCACTTTGTCCATTGTCAATAATACAATCAGTTAAAATAGTTAGCCAAGTACTTATTAGCATACAATCATCTACCTTGCTCTATGGTTGACACTTGTCTGTAGCATCTTCGCTCGAAATCTTTGAAAAAACATGTCTGTTGCTCATTGGCTATGTCGAAAATGACAGAAGTATAAAATCAAATATGGATTCCATCTCAATTACATTTTGAGGTTGCATATTAGAAGATCGATCAACAATTTTAGGCACATGTGAAATGAAAGGCCATTTAGGAGCAATATTAAGAAACAGGGAAATATATTTGATATGGATACGAAGGAAAAGAAAATTAAAATTGTTGTTGATGTTGTCCCATAAAATTGGGGTATGCTGAATTTTGAAGATGTAGAATATTTAGAGAATACAAATTGGGCGTATTTTGCATCTGTGATGAAAAAAATTAAGAAGTAAAAGTTTGAGAATTTTGCATATTATTGTTTCTTGAATGTGAAGATGATGAAAAATTGTTAAATAGATCCATTATATAATTAAACACAATGAATAAGTATCAGAAGTGGAGAAATATGTTCGAAGAAAGAATGAGTATTGAAAGTTGTTGGTGAATGAATAATTTTTTCATGTTGAGTAGAGTGATATTTATAGAGTTTTGATTGAGTAAAGGATATTTTTGTTTTTATTTTTTAATAAAAAATATTTCAACAGTTCAATAACCAAACAACTTAAAAAAGAAAAAACTGTTAACGATTAAAAAAAATTGAGAATAGTTGTTAGCTATTTCTTAACAAAAAAAAATTTTAATACGTGCTCAACAATAAAATATTGTTGTTAGGCACCTCGATTGCAGGGGGTGCCTGACAACAACGGAGATTAATGAGCGTCAATTTAACGCTCATTAAACCCCATTGGGGTAACTTAAACTTTTAATGGGTCTAACCATTAGTGTATTGTTATACAAGTGGAAAGGGCTTTAAACTCACCTAAGTAGGCTACTACTTATGAGGTTTGCATGAGCTTAAACAGTTGAGCCTCATGGTTGGTCAGGGTAAGAGAACCAAATGGAAGCTCAAAATTGCGTGTAAACACCGCTCATGTCATAGTTGATCTGTTGTGTGGATCCACTGAAACCACCGCACGGCCAGTCCAATCACATAAAGCACAGCAATAGATAGTTTATGATCTGCAGGGGTACTGTGGAACAAGAAAAAATGCTCGATCTGGAAGATCCAGCTAAGGACGCAGTAGCAAAAAAAAAAGGACAAAAAAAGAGGAATCTCGAGTTTAGGCAATCTAGTCGTGAGGGTGTGGCTGGAAGTAGACGCGAATGGAAGGATTTGGTGAGTGTAGCAAGCTACAGCAGCGAATAAGTGGGAGGCTTAGATCAGGGAAGAAGACTGCAGGAGGGTAGAAGTGGTGGGTGGGTTTGTTGTTTGTCCAATTTGGCTAGCTTCGTCAACATATCTGCCATGACTGCTTGCTTTATAATAAGATATCATTCTCACACGGACACGACGGTGATTTCGCGCGCCACGCTACTCCATTACTTAATCTCTCCAATTAAAATTTCTAAACCGGACTAACACAACTTGGAAAGTGGTAGACAACCTGACCACTAACATCTTTCAACTTTTAGGTATAATTTTTATTTATTTATTATTATTATTGGTAACGCAAGTATAAAAATTTAGATATATAAAACGCAATTATTTTGCAACAAACGTGGATAACAAACAACCCATTGCTTAGGAAAATAAAGCAAAAAAACGAAAGAAAAAGTTCAAACTAATGCGTTAATTAAGGAAGGTTAGCCAAAAAATACAAAATCATAATTAGAAGAAAAGCTTAATTATTTAATTTTAGTGTAAAGGCATGTCGCATGTTCGTTTCATATATCATACAATCAAGTACTACCGATAAACTTAATAATAATAACAATAAGCTAAATAATATAATGATACTGTAATATTTATGTATACGTTTGGACCATTGTGGTTAGCTTGAATAGAAGTATTAAGAGATTAGAGTCGTAGCCGAAGTTTTTCTTTTGGTTGGGAAGTGTAGCAAAAGATATCTTAGTCTGAAAATGCCAAATCATGATCTAGCATGACCTATATGTGTAAGGTAAAACTGAACACACGATTTCCAGTAGGCCTTTGGATTCTAGGGAAGAATAGGAATTCTAAAGGCCTCCATCCATCTGAAGTTTTGCACCAAATTGATTGACAACACTATGGACGAGGCTTTTCTCACTACTCCATTCCCAGGCCTTGGTCCCAATCTGTTATATCAGGTGCAAACTCAGGTCAATGGTACTTGGAGCTATGAGACTCAGAAAAACAGAGAGACGGAAAGAGAAAGAGAGGCCCTAGGAGGCACCTTGTCCATGATTGAGGCAGTGCTTTGGTCATGGTGAGGTGGAGTAGAAAACAAGCTACACGTTTACAACCCTTCCATTCCATGGATTGGATTAGGTATTGTCTCATAAACACTTGCATTTGGAGATTATACACTTTATTTAAACAGTCAAACAAATAGCATGCGGAAAGAAATAACAATCCAGGAAATGGAAGATTTACGGACTTTCCTGAACTAATGAAGTAGGCCTGAGAACAAAACGAAAACTTGGCATTGTAGAGCGCCGCTTACCACGACGGGCATTGCTCACGCGCAGACCAAGAAAAGCTTTTACAAACACGCCCAAGACACTACTTGTCATCACAACGGAAGCAAAATTCCTTCTTTCGTCTTTCAACCAACCAACACTTAACAGTCTTTAGGTATCGTTTTATTAAATGTTGATTCTGGAGGCTGGTTGTTGGTGGATGAAGGTGGGCATTCTTATATAATTAGTCTAAACTCGGAAATAGGAGAAACCTTCGCGCAAGTTACACAACTTTCCAACCCCAATGTCATGACTCATGAGTTAAAAAAGTCAGCTCAGGCACGCCCTGGTTGAATCTAATAAAGTAAAGAAATCTTAACGCATGCCGGAGCAGTATCATTACATACATTTCTTGAATAAATTGGACGATATATATATGTTTTCCCAAGTACAATCAGGAAACGGGATCACTTTAACAACGCTCCAAATGTTATCCCGCATTTGAGAATTCACAATAAACTTTCTTATAAAGATAATTCATTTTTTAAAAAAAGGAAGAAATGCTACCATGGAAACGCTCAATATTTTCCTTTTCTTTCTTTCTTTTTTTTTTTTTTAACAGCAATGGACTCAAACTAAGATAGCCTTTGCTTTTACTTGGAACTAATTTACAAAGGGAAAGCTCGTTTTCACCCGCACTTCTTTCGCTTCAGATTATTTACCATCCACAACGACTGCCATGCTTTGCTTTGTGAAGAGCAAGCAAATCTCAAAAACAACAGGATTTGCAAAGCCTTCCCATAACACTACCCTTCCCAAATTGATGTTACAACACTGACACAAGTAGTTGCATCTGCATTTATTTACAAGAAGCCCAAGATCAATGGAAATATTTGACCTTTCTAAAGTATCGCCCTGCCACTTTCAACATCTTCGCTTTCTCTGGAAAATAGGTGAGACGGGATCATACTTTGCTTGGGAGAGACAGCAGTAATATGCCATAACTAACTATTATAATTCTTCATGGTGATCTCCGCCATTGCTTTTTCCCCTTCTTTTGATGCAACTTAAAAGGGCTCCAACTCTTTCTTCGCTTGGGTGTCTCTGAGAAGAGGCCAGATGCCAAAGCCTGCTGTAACCATATCTCAAACTCTTTCTCTTCTTCCATCATCTCGGCTTCCAAACCCCATGATGATCTGCTGGAGTTGGACCTCTGCATCATTCTATCTGAGCCAACCATGTTTACATGGAAGCTTGGATTGTGCGTGTTTGCCTTGGGCCTATAAATTATTCCCATTCCCTGCACAAGATAAGTTTCATAACAAAATTATCTCCGAGTAAAATGACACAGAAAATATAATAGAAAGGTTTATAGTTTGACAGAGAGAGAGAGAGAGAGAGAGAGAGAGAGAGAGAGAGAGAGAGAGAGAGGGAGGGAGGGAGGCAGTAGTAATTTGGGAGAGGCATAAAATGGATCAGTCTTGACTCTTTTAATAAATATTCACTGATTTTACAAATGGGCCTTGTATACTACATGCATATTTAAACATAAAAATCATATCTGGTATAGATAAAAAAAATAAAAATAAAAAATAAAAAAAGATGAATGAAGTACTGCATTCTTCTATTTCATGCTCACGAAAAAGCGGGAAAGCAATTATCAGAAACAAGACAGGCTCGCAAATAATTATAATTAAATTGCAAATTTTTTAAGAGTTGTTTTTTATGTAATGCTTTAAGACAGACAAGAAATAATTGCAGCAATAACATATAGAACATAAAATCACAAAATTAAAATTAGAAATAGAAAAAAAAAATTATGGTAGTGCTAGACGTATTAATTAAGAAATAAAAGATTTGTCAATGTTCAAGCTACAAATTTACACATGCAGCTATATGAAGACAAAACCAGAATAAAAGAAAATGGGACAATAACATCTAATAGAGAACTAAGCTTCTGCTAAATAAGAAAAATTCGAAGAAAACCAGACTGGTTTTATAATGTTTATTCGATGTCACTTTTTCCAACTGACCCAGCATTATATATTTCAACCATAAGTGATTTTATTAAAACATATTAATTCTTAAAAGTTAGATACCAACTCTATTGAACTTCCAACTTTTAAGCAGTTTTCAAAGAGCCCTACTAAGCTAAAGAACTAACTGCCAAGGTGATTCTGTTCCAAACTACAAAGGTAATGAACTTGTTATTGATAGGTGACAAAGACGAGAACACAATAGAAAGGAAGACAACGCAATTCCTTTAGGAGGTTGACAGTGATCGATCAAGTATTATAGTATGATGACAGATAGTGCAGGGAATTGCTAGAAAAGGAAGAGGGCAGGGGGATCTTCAATTGGAATTGTCCTTATGGGTGAGGGTAGTAAACAATAATATGGCGCCTTCCAACCCAGTGGGGTGGAAACATACATATGAGGACTCTTAGGAAAGGATCAATACAAGGACCATGAAGATTCTTGAGGTCACTATTCCATGAGGTAGTAGATAAATGTACATGCGTAGTCGAAGATGGTCAGTCCTTGTTTTAAGAGGATAGTTGGAGCAGGGTTGGACCATTAGCAAAGATACTTCCCAACCTTTATAGATTAAGTACTTGCCACCATCAGTCGATTGCCAAATTTCTTGTCCAATAGGTATACAAAGCTTCTTCTCCTACATGGAATTCATTCTTTTTGAGAGCTTTAACCTCGAGGGAACAGGTAGCGGCCGTCAATGTAACAACTCAGACCCACTACGTATCGATATTGTCCCCACCTTAGCCACCACTGACTGGATGCAGGGTTTTATTCTTGGCAAGACTCGAATGAGTCTCCCAAAAGCGCTCGGCACAATGAGACACCCTCGAATGCACATTTAGCCCAAGAACCCCCCTCGAGCCGGACCGATGTAGGATATCACAATCAACCCCCCTTAAGAGCAATCTCGTCCTCAAGATTCACCTCCGGTACACACAGAGCAGCTCTGATACCATTTGCAACAACTCAGGCCCACTACGTACCGATATTGTCCCCACCTTAGCCACCACTGACTAGGTGCAGGGTTTTGTTTTTTGCAAGACTCGAACCTAAGTCTCCCAAAAGCGCTCGGTACAATGAGACACCCTCAAATGCACATTTAGCCCAGGAATCCCCCTAGAGTCGGACCAATGTGGGATATTACAACCAACCTCTTACTTTGCCTTGACAACGAAATTATTTCCAATCGTAATGATAAAACAGTTTGATCATTAGAAGCATCAAGTCAATATTCATGCAAATCTTTTTTCTCGAGTCTGCATCCTCTTTTCTCTCCAATATTTCCTTTAGCAAGTTCAATTTAGAAAGCAAGAGTCACATCAAAAGTGAAAATTTATTGCTTGGACACAGAAGTATAGTGCCGGACATGTGTACATATTTAGAAGTTTGACTTGTTCATTTTCAAATTCTAGGATACGAAGACACGACTAAATTGTACGTTATTTCGTTTTTATATATTTTCACTCATTTATTGCCTATTTTGTTCTTCCATTAAAGTTAATTTCATCCAATCATTATCTTCTTTAATGTTGTCATCGTTCCATAGGAGAACATGTGTATTAGTATTATAAAAGTACAAAAGTGTTGGACACATATCTTGTATCCATGTCATACCACAAATTGTTAGACGTGACTACGTCAGCCTAAAGTGAAGAGTTTGAATAATATAGAAATGAAGGTGTTCTGGTGGCGATAGCACATAAAAGGATCAACATACAAGATATGTTGTAGAAGAGATAGCCAGTGTACTATATGTCTCCACATTGGTGTGTTCTCTAGAAGCAAGATAAAAAGAGGGAGGAGCACATTTTTGTTTCATGTGAGATCAACAGGGAGATATGGCTAGATGGTTCCCCTTTTTTGGGAGGTTGTTCATATATGCCCTAATTCCATTAACAAAATGTCTTAGTTCTAGTCATCTTAGTAGCATGTCATATCAGATAAGAGGGGTGGAAATGATTGCAAAATTAGCAACAATATGTTGCCTATGGCTTGAGCAAAACAATAGAGTTTTCAACAATGTTAGAAAGTATAACAATCAATATGAGAATATGTTATCCTTCTTTCAAGTTCTTGGGCATTGGCTTCGAAATGGAATAATGGTTACTCCGTTTCAGGTTGAATGATAGGTTGGGAGCCAATGCCTTGTAGGCATAACATAAGAATTTTGTATTGATACACATTCGGATGTCAATAAAAGGTGTTTTGGATTTCAGTTTAATAAAACTTGTAAAATTTTAGCTTGTAAACTTTGTTGTATATCTAATAAAAATTTATTTGTTTCTGTTGGAAATGTGATGAGCTCATGAACTCTAAACAAGAAAAATATTGAAGGTGACATGAACTTGCGTACTTTGTTTGATTTGGAATGGGAAAGACATAAGGTATTTATAAGACTCTACCTAAAAATGCATACGTAGATCTAAACATATATGATCAATTAAGTTCATGAATCACACTATATTACATATATATGTGTGTATGTACGCGCATGTGTACTCACATAACTCCTAATACATTCATGAACCTATTTAAACACGAACCTATTCAATATATACACACCTAGATACATTCATCATAATAAATTCCAATGAATAATGTCATTAGGTTAATTTCTAACATCACCCCCTTAAACATTACTCATGTACTTTAAAAATCTAACTTAATCTTTGATAGTTTCTTCTAAAAATGGGGAAAAAAAAAAGGAAAAAGAAAAGATAGGTGACGACACCATTAGTTTTGATACCAATCAATTAAGTGATTTCTTTTGAGATTTTTTGGGTAGTTTGGGTGGAAAGAAATACTACTTGACAAGTCAGTCAAATCTAACTCCTTACAATTTGTGCTCAACCTTACTCTTGCAAGTGCTATATTAAAAAAAATAATCAGATAAGCAAGGAGACATATCATAGCATCAGAGTTGTTGGACTAAGTCATCTAACCCCTAGATCACATAACCCACAATGGCACAACCCTTTCATAGAATCTCAACATTAGCATGACAGAAAGAAATAGAAGTGGCAGTGTCTATATCGCAATTGCTAACCTTGATACAGGCAAGATGACCAACTCAAAGATCAATAAGTGACTCTAGAAAACTTTTATTTTTTTGGACAAAAAAGCAGTGTAATTATATTGATTGATTGTGTGAGTATAACTATACATCAAAGCCACTAGAATAAACAGGGTGCTCAAAAACAAAATTTGCATAGAGCATATGATTTGCGGCCATCCTCTCAGCCAATCACTCAAACTAAAACCTTTGGATAGCTTACAAACACTCCCCCAAATCATAGTGAAATACTAAAGAGTTTTCCATACTCCTTCCCAAGTTCTAACTATCTAACCAAAGATGCGCTTGTTCTGCTCCTTCCATAATGACAAAACCACTGAAAAAATACCACCCACCAATAGTCCCAAAGATCCTAGGAAGAGAATCCTCCACAGGGGAAGTCCCTAATGATGATATTAAAGAGAAACAGTCCCAATGTTGGAAATCAGCACATTTGTGCCATATTTTCTCTGTAGGGCACAATCAATGAAGAATGGTGGTCCTTTTCATAGTCAGCATAACAAAAACAATGCCAATTAGAGGACAGAGCCCAGCCCTTGAAGAATTTTTGCAAAACTTCAACACAATTTAGGCGATTATATGCAATCATCCAGCCTAAAGATTTGACTTTTGAAGTAACTTATGCATTCCATGTGAATCTTTCTATCGGAAGTTATAAGTTCAAGAATCCATAGAATAACGGGAGCACAAATGGTGAAGGAACTAGAGGAATCAAGGGACCACATGACCCTATCCTCCTCAGAAGATACCTGGATGGAAGCGAAGATCGCAAGAAGAGAGAGTACATAAAGGCATTCTCTATTAGAAGGACCCCTTCCTCAAGTGAAGGCACCAAGAAGGGGGATTATTAGCAATAGGGGACAAGAAACCAAAGATTTGATACTGTCAACAAGTTGTAAGACAATATATACTAGGGAAAGGTTGAGAGGCGGTTCTGCACCATGTAACTTCCAAGAACTTGAATGCAGAACTATTACTAACTTTAAGCCTAATGATGGAATTGCAACATGGAAGAGCAGAATGGACAAATTTCCAAGGACTATGGAGAGTAGCATGTGTGACTACAAAAACAATTCACCCTTGGAGAAGCAAATACCCAAGTGCCAAGCCAATAGTCTTATTTCATCCCAAAGATTGTTGCTTCCCTCAAAACATTGTGGAATAGTCTTTTTCCTTTGTTCAAGCCACATAGACTATAGAGAAGCATAAAAGGTGGCTAAGGAGATCTCCCTTTCTATAGAGCTCCCTGTCTACCACAACCTATCCTAACCATAACTGGAAAGAAAATTAATTCTATTAGTTCAATATCCGAGGGCATTATAGTAATAATAAAAATTAGTGTTGTCAAGGCGGTAAGGTGGTTTAACACGGTAAGCCTCAATAAGGCGAGGCGGGGCCTAGGCGAGGACTAGGCAGCGTCTAGGCAGTCCTTAAAATAATTATTTAAAGATCCCTGAAGAATTATTTATTTATTTATTGGTCCCTTACCCAATATATATATTTTTTTCCTAAAAAATTGTTTAATATTTTTTTATAATTTTATTTATTTATAATTTATATTTAATTAATTAATGATATATAACTTATAAAATTATAAATAATGACATATTAGATAATACATTATGATAAAATCATGATCATCATAAGTTCACATACTTCATATTCATAACATTTAAAAAAGAAAGGCTAATTTTGCGCGCACAAGTGAGAGAGAGAGAGAGAGAGAGATACGTAAAGAGATAGAAGAGAGACGTAAATAGAGAGAGACAGAAAAGAGACCTAGATAGAGAGAGAGAGAGAGAGAGAGAGAGAGAGAGAGAGAGAGAAGAGAAATGTAGAAAGATAGAGAGGAAGAGAGTAGAGAGAGAGAGGGAAGGATGAAGAAAGACAGAGATGGAGAGATGCAAAAAGAGAGAGAGACATAGCAAAGAGAGCTGGAGAGACACAGAAAGAGAGCAGAGAGAGAAAGGGAGAGACACGCACAGTGAGATGGAGAGAGTCGTCGGAGTCGCTCACTGAAAAAGATGTCGGAGTTGCTTGCCGGAGTGTCGGAGATGATCGCAGAAGTCTCAGAGATGATCACCGGAGTTGGTACAAGTCGTTTGACTTTAAGAGGTTTGAGAACGGAGTTATTAGATTTAGGTTAAAATTAAAAAATTAATTAATTAATTAGAAGTCCTCCTATTTTTTAAAAATTTACAGAGAAGCCTTCCTAGCGCCTAAGCGTTGAGAGGGCCTGGACGCCTAGGCGACGCCTTGACAACACTGATAAAAATTGCATGCGCCTTATTCCCTACAAGGTCCCACTCAAAAGCACTACTACACTCTCCCCTTGAACTTATGCTTAGCACTTGATCCACCTCAATCTCCCTCTAATTACAGTTGGAGAAAATCCTTTTTACCTCTTTTTTTAACACGTAAATATAAGGTCTTTGGGAAAATAAAGAAAAAGCTTTATCTAATCCATAATTGCCTTCTCATCTGTCTTTTTTTTTATTGAGTTTTAAAGGAATTAGCACATTCTAAACCGTTTAGATCCAAAAGTCAATTAGCATACATATAGAGATAGTACCATGGGAAAAAACAAGACAAGATCGTTGTAGTAATACCTCAAGAACATTTTGATCATCGTTCAAATAAAAATGCTAGCTAGTTCCAACATTATCTTTCAAAAATTGAAGTCTAATACTACTAATGGCAAGTACAAAAAAAATCAAGACTTTTTGAAATTATTTTTCCTATATTTCATTTACACTTTTTGTAGAGCTATACCATTTTATTTGAAATAAAAACAGAATATAAGACACCATTAGTCAACTTAGACCAGCCCAAAGGTATCACAAAGGCAATTAACAAGGCTATAAATATCTAAATCTTCACTATCAAGAAGTAGCTATGTTGCCCAGACCATTTACTTTAGCTTGACATACCTATGTCCGACACTTGATGACAGGACATGGGTATGGAACACGTGTCCAACACTTTATATTTTAGAATATTACTAAAAATAAACTCTTAAGTGAAAAGAAGAAAAAGCATTAAAAAATATAAAATATATTATGTGAAATTCATTTAAGTGGAAGAACAAAAAGGATAATGGATGAAAATAAAAAAAATGAAAAGAAAATTAACATATAATATAGTCAAGTCCCCTTATCCCAAAATTTGAAAATGAAAATGTAAGACCTCTTGATAAGTACCCATGTCCGACACTCATGCTAATCAAACCCAAAATTTTTTCCATCCCAAAATTTGAAAATGAAAATGTAAGACCTCTAGATAAGTACTCGTGTCCGACACCCATACTAATTAAACCCAAAGTTTTTTTTTCCAATCAAATTGTTAATTTATGATGCAAACTAAAGACCCAAGAGGATTCTAGCAGCTCATTTTAGGGGTGAACACGATCCGACCCGATCAAACCTGACCTTGTTGGGTCAGGTCGGGTTGAGTATGAGAAGGGATCAGTTTGGTCAGGTCAAATACCCAACAAGATCAAGTAGAATCGACATTTGGTGCCACAAACATCAAGTTGGACCTGATCCGACCCGACCATTGATTTTCAAAACCCCAAGGGGCTTGTGGGTCGTCTTAGAGTCTGGCCTATGGACCTATGTGCCTGTGGTGGACCCCATTTAAATCCAAAGCCACAGTTTGGGTAACATTGCTTACAATTTTTTTTGGGACCCAATCTGTCCTGACCATTGATTTTCAAAACCCCAAGGGGCTTGTGGGTCGTCTAAAGTCTAGCCTGTGGACCTATGTGCCTGTGGTGGACCCCATTTATTTCCAAAGCCACAGTTTGGGTAACATTATTATTATTATTATTATTAAAAGAAACTAAAAATATATTATAATAAAGTAATTTTTAGCCAGACGAGAAATCTGGCTAAAGGGTACAAAACTAATCCAACTAGTTTGGGTAACATTATTTAAATTTTTTTTCCTTTTCATTTATGTTTTCTCTCATTCTCAAACCCTAACTTTTCGTCTTTCTTTCTCATTATATTTGTTCTTTCACACTTCCTTGTTCGGATGGCTGCTACCTGCTACCTACTACCTACAACTATTTTCTAATTTCTCATCTTCTCATCTTTGCATTTCTTCTTCTTCTTCTTCACCTCCTCTTTTCTTGTTATTGGATGGATGGTTGTTAGGGCATCTCTTTTTCCCCACTTCCTCTTTTCTTCTTTTTTCTCATTCATCAAATCCTCTTCAAACTTCAAAGTTAAAAAAAGGTATGATTTATTTTTTATTGTTTTGATTATTGCTTCTTCAAATATTATATATATAGTGCTTAATGAAAATTACTTACTATTATTTATTTTTCCTTTTTGATAAAATCCTCTTTCTCTTGAAAAATTACTTACCCTTTTCTTGAGTACAACGTCATTTTTATATATAGTGTTCGCTGTTTAATGAAAAAAATACTAACTTTCTTTTGCTAGAACATCATATATATATAAACTTTTGTCATTAATGCAAATATGTAATACTTTTTTTTTTTTTGTAGAAAGTGACACACACATATATAATATAGTGTCTTTATACAAAGTAAATTATAATATTTGATTAAAAGCAAAGTCTTACTATTTATTGATCACACTCATTTTTATTTATTTTAATTGTTTTACTTGCTAGATGTTAAGTTTTGAGGTCCATTCTTACAAGATCAAGATGTTGAAATGGACAACTCCAAATGAGGATGATAATCCACCAGCCGTTGAAACTAAAAGAGTTGCTCCTACTCCGATATAGGCACCACCATTAGATTGCCCAAGTAAAAGAAAAGTCACTAAACCTCTTACAGATTTTTGGCTTCATTTTAATCATCTAGATGATGATCCTAAAAACCCCAGGGTTGAATGTAAATATTCTGGTGCTAGTTATGCATGTCAACGTAAGTGCCATGGGACCAATAATTTGGAAAGCCACATTTTGTCCTGTAAGAAGTACCCATATAAGATCCCTCCTCATGAACAATTTACTCTATCTTTTCAAAGTAAAAGCATAGAGAGATCTAGCACAAGCATCAGTTTGGTTGCTACTTCTTATGGTGTTAATCCTTGTAGGGAATTGCTTACGATATTGATAATAAAGGACAAAATGCCCCTTAAATTTGTTGAGAGAGGAGATTCCATGAGTATAGTGGAAGAATAGAACCTAGATTTAAATTGCCTTCTTGGGTTACAGGGGCAAAATATTGTATAAAGCTTCACCGCAAAGAAAAGGAAAAGCTTAAATCTTTATTTCGTAAGAGTGGTCAAATGGTGAGACTTACTATAGATTGTTGGCGATCAGGGCAAAATTATGAATTGCTTAGTTCTCACAACACATTATATGGACAGTGAGTGGAAGTCACAAAAAAGAATTTTGAATTTTTGTCCTATTGAAAGTCATAGGGGAGATATCATTGGTAAAAAGATCGAGAAGTGTTTGCCTGATTGGGGTATTGATCGAGTTCTCACAATCATAGTGGATAATGCAAGTTCTAATGATACTACAATAGCTAACTTGACTAAGAAAATAAGAAATTAGAATGGACTGGTATTAGATAGTGAGTTCTTCCACGTCAAGTGTTGTACGCATATTTTTAATTTGGTTGTGAATGATGGATTAAAAGTTCATGATAAATCCATTATGATGATTAGGAATATTGTGTTATACGTGAAATCTTCTCCTACAAGGCTAAAAAAGTTCAAGACTTGTGTAACAAAAGAAAAAATCACTACCAATGGTCTTGTCTACTTAGATGTAGCAACAAGGTGGAACTCTAAATGCCTTATGTTGGAAGCAACTTCTAAGTTTCAGAAGATTCTATAAAGGTTACGAGAACAAGAGAGTGAGGAATTTAATGAAGAAGATTATCTCTCTTCTATTGATTGACATTAAGCTAATGTTTTCTTGGCTTTTTTGAAATATTTTTATGAGAGTTCTTTAAGTTGTTCTAGATCTTTATTTATGACCACAAACAAATATTTACCAAAGATTTATTTCATTCATGCCATAATTGCAACCCATTTTGTTTCCTCTAATCCATTGTCGAGGGATTTTTCTTATAAAAATGAAAGCAACATATGACAAGTATTGGGGAAACCCTGCAAAAACAAATTTGATGTTGTATGTTGATGTTATTCTTTATCCAAGATATAAATTGAAAACCTTAACTATTTGTTTAAAGACAATGTTTGGGGTTGAACAAGGTGACTTGGTTGCAAATAAGGTTGAATATTTGTTGAGGAGGTTGTTTGATACATATCAAAATGTTAATTCTGGTGGTGAGAATGAAGATATGCGTCAATCTTGTCAAGTTACTGAAATAGAGCATGTAGATGGAATTTTGGCATTAGGACAACTTACAAAAACAATTGGATCAAAAAGAAGGTGAGAAAAATAAGTCAAAAGTTAACTCTTACTTAGCTAAGAATCGTGTTAGGGAAAAAGGAGATGATTCATTTAACATTTTTAAGCATGTGACAAGACAATTGTACCAAATTTCTAATTCTTGCTCAAGTACTTAATATCTAGGCAGTTCATATTTCTACCGTTGCTTCAAAATCAGCATTCAGTACAAGTGAAAGGCTTCTTGATCTATATTGTTCCTCATTGGCTCCCAAAACAATCAAGTCTCTTGTATGTACACAAAATTGGATTCGATCTTCACCTACTCTTATAGATATGGGTCAAACACTTAGTGAGATTGATGAGCAAGGCACTCTTAAATTACTTGATAGTTCTTTTCATTCTTTTCATTATTGTTGATCTTTTTTACCCTCATAAACTAATGTAATTCATTTTTGTCCTTTAGATCTTTTCAATGAGGAATAAGAGTCAATAGTTTATAATCACTAGGTTAAAATGAGGTTGTTGGTTGGCATAAGTTTTTTATTTTTTTAATCTAATGTTTAAAACTTATTTAAATATTATTATGCAAGGTTATAATATTTTTTTTCTTTTCATCTTTTGCAGCTTTTGACTAGAGAAGCAAACATGGTTTCTTATGAAGAGTGGACTTGAGAAGTTTAAATAAAGTTATTCAATATGTTGAATATTTAACCTTTTTTATTTTGGATGCAGTCTTTCTAAACTTACATTTAATTTGTAAGTTCAAATTACGGGGGTTTTAAACTGGGGACTGTAGGTTTCAAGTGTTGTTTTAATGTTTTATGGTTTGTAATACTAGTAATTTATCTTTGCTTTTATTTATTACTTATATATGTTGGACGTGCAATTTGCAGGTAAAGATATATGATTTATGACCATGAAGACAAGAGTTAATTCATGGCTCTTACAATTATTTTAATTTGAATGTTAATGATTTGGCAAGTTTTATTTGGATTACATTTATAGGGACAGTGAAGATTATTTGATGTTCTGTGTAATATTAGCATATAGGTTATTTTTATATGATTGAGTTAGGCTTTTTAAATATATTGCATTAGGTTCAAATTTATCATGAAATTTTTATTAGTAGATTTTTAAAAATATTGAATAATATTTTGTTTTGTATACAATTTAAGTATTTTATTTTAGTTTTTACAAAGTAATGGTTGTGTTGCACATGTTTTTATAAAAAGGATTTAAGGATTGAATGGGCTGAATATTCTTTTTAAAAAAAGATTGAATGGGCTGAATTTTTAATTGGATTATACATGTGGGTTAAAAGATTAAACTGAAATTGGATCCATTCGAAAAAAGCCCACCTGAACAACCCGACCAGCCCAACCTGATATTTGGTCAGTCGGGTTTGGCCTCCATTCACCATAGGTCGAATTTTTCCTAAGCCAAGCCCGACTTGGTCGGCTAGGGTCGAACCGACCTGACCCATGAATAGCCCTACTTCATTTTATTACCCTACAGTTCTTTTTTCCTGTCTCTGATTCATTTATTTTCAATAGGTGAACTCAATTCAGTCCACAAGTTAAAATATAAAATGAAGAAAAGCAAGCCAAAAAAAAAAAGGCACATCCTAGTTACTCGTAGCAGAGATGAACCATTAACCTGACAAATTGCCCACTCTGACACATCAAATATCTTGCTTTCTGCACAAACAAAGGCCCGTGGTATGTCCTCCTGAAAGCAACATAAAAATTTTAACACCCAAACAAGTATCCTTTGTGCAGTCCATTCATAGATGACAAAACATAGAACATTTTTAAGCGCCAAAAATTAAAAATTCGGGAAATCATATGCAAACATCTGGAAGGAAAGTCTGACAAATGATATTGCCAACTGAAAATTTGGATTAGTTTTCCATCACCATTCAACCAGTTTCGTTTTTGTTTTGCCCTTGTTTTCTTCTTTAACATGAAATGAAGATTATTAAATAAGTGAGTAGACATTTACAACCTAAAGCATAACAATGACAAATAGTCCATCAACTACGTCTAAAACAATCAAATCCAGTATCACATAAAAAGTGCAATCCACAAACACAAAAAAGGTACCTTCTGGGTCAATGAGCATCCATTTTCAACCCATCCATCTCCATCCTTGGCTGGATGATATTGACGGCAATCCTAGTGCACCAAGTCATAATTATTATATTTCTATAAAATTTAGTTCCTGAGAAATTTAACAGTAAACAAATAATATCAAACAAAACACAAACTGGTCTAACCTGACACCAACGAGCCTTTGCCTTAATTCTATTTGTACATATCCATATATGAGAATTTCCACACTTTGCACACTGTATACGCCTAGATTCTTCTGATTGATAATCAGCGCTAACCTGCCAATCATAATACTGAAATCTTAAAACAATTTCAGGGGCATTAAGTATATACCCATATTAAATAGATCAGGGCTCACATAATGCCCTAATTTGAAATATAGGCAAACCCATTATCCTCATACAAAGAATTCCCATAAAACATTTTCGAGGAAAAAAATTATATCTATTCAAGGATATCCAGACCTATCATCAAAAAAGGAAAAAAAAAATGACACTAGGCCTCTTAGACCACTTAACTTTGAGATATATGCAAACCCCTCATCCTCACATGCCAAGAACTCTTATAAAACAATTTCATGCAACCAAGTATATGTGTTCAAGGATATCTAAGCTTGTATGATAACCCAATTTCGAAATATTCTAAACCAATTTTGAAATATTCTCACCCAAGGACTCAATATGACATGGCCCAATTGGCATGGAATTTAAACATTCCCCTGCTTCCTGAGGAGCATTTTTGGACATCACATCAACCTCAAGTTACTAAATGCAATCAATTATTAAATCAGGTCAAGACTACATTGGGCTAGTTAAAACTTTTTTACCTCTCCATCACTAAAAACTAATACAGCTTCATCAAAACCCGTATACTTGCTCTCCTTTTACCTGTATAAATGACTTCAAGGCAACCTATTTTAAAAGAAACTAAAAGACAAAGCATTTGATTCCTTGACACGTTATGGCATTATTGGAAAGAAATAAAAAGAATAATGAGAATAAAATTAAAAACAATAAAACAATAAAAAAAAATTGAGCAGACAATGATCAACATCTCACCTCACCATACAATTTACCCCAAACAACAAAAATTAAGCAGATATTCATGAATATTCCACCAAAGATACCAGATAGAGCCAAGAAAATTTATAAAAGAAGGCCCTTTTTTATAGCTTAAAAATGATGAGACACAAATAGAGAGGAAACAAATTGAGTTAACACTTATGAGCACCATCCTTCCATGACCTGTAAAAAGTACCGAAGGTCCTGTGCAGCCTCCCTAAGCAGATGACTAAGCATTAAAATGGAGAGAAGATATTATTTCAACAGTTTCTCTCAACTATTAAAGGAATAAACTGAACCTGGAGTAGATCAAGCTAAACCAAGGTATAGAAGAAAGTAATTCCAACACAGAGTGCAACAAAATAATGGAGGCCAAGCTGATGAAAAGATTTGCTCTCCCACTTCCTTGCACACGACACAGACTTGGGATAATCAATCTCAGCCATGCAACTGATAAACATTATTTTGAATCTAGCCTGGAACCACTCAAGATGGAACAAAAAATTCAGAAGTAATTCTCAACAGATAAACGAAATAAATTAATGTGGAAAAAGCTGATTAATTTTTGGAAGATTACTGCTGCCTTCCACCCACATAACACTGATGAAAAGTTGGGAATGCAACTGATTTAAGGATTTGATTCTCCCAGTGTTAGTGCACAAATGAAAACAATGGGTACTTTTATATATTATTAAGAAATAGTGAGACAATTGTGAGACATGACTTTAGATCTATTATAAGAGCTGGCAAACCATACTAAACAAAATTCACACATACACACTGCTGACTCATGCAATATGAGCTAGAAAACAAAAGCTGTGAGGTTGTGACATTAGTTAGATATGATTTTCATTTCTAAATGGTTGACTTCTCTGAAGGATGATAAAAAGGCATTTGCAGAGGAACATGGAGCATGGGGAAGCGATAAAAAGGATGAGAAGAAAAGCATAAAAAGATACCTGTTGTGAGCTACCATGTGACTTCGGATAGAAACTCCTGCATTCTTCCCTCCTCAATTGTTCATCATAGTCCTTTTTCTTGTCAGAATCCGAAAGAACCTAAAATACATCACTTTTACACACTTCAATCCACAGAAAAGTGAAACGTTTGGGTAGATTCATATGAAACAATATACCAGTATTGGAGGAACTTTTGCACTGTCAGACATACATTAAATGTCCATGCAGACATAGCTCAGAACATAACCACATGTAATGCAGTTGATAAATGAATGAATTAAGGAAAGAAAAAATGTATCAAAAATATTATAGCCTATGTCTATTAAGTTCTTTATTGACACAAATGTAGATTGTTACTTCTCCCTTTTGTGTATTTACGTGATCAATGTACCATAAGCAATTCTATTTTGATTAAACCTACCTACATCAATTTGCTGCAAAGCACTTAGTTTTGACATACTTCTTTTCCCAAAATATATTCTTTTATCATCATATCTCTGTAATATTCTAGAATTTAATTTCAAACACTTTGTGCAACTCATAAGTAAATCAAATAGGCCTACAAGACAAACATGAAAATATTGCTGAATGCAGTCAAAAGATTGTACAGATTAAACATAGTATACAAAAGATAAAGAAGGTCAAAGTGCAATCTGATTCATGCAGAAACTCAAACAGCTCAAGATAGATTTAAAAAAATGGAGCAGGAACTTTCAAGATGCGGATGATCGTGCGAAGAGAGAACTGTCCTTAAAAATTCAGGAACTAGATCGCAGAGCTCAACAGGGCATCACCACACAGGGGGATCAAGAGCTGAGAGCCAGAACCTTGCATGAGACGAATAATATTGAAAATAGAATTGACAGGGAGGCCAGACAGAAAGCTCGCATCAAGTGGGCCAAGGAGGGTGACACCAACTCGAGATTCTTTCACAGGCTGCTATCAATCGGAGAGAAAGGGCTTTCATATCCAAAATCAAAGATGCAGATGGAGTCACAATTGAGGTGGAGAGAGACATACAACAACACATAATTTCATTTTTCACGAATTTATACTCAGACGGCATAGGTCCAAAATGGGCGATAGATGGGATAGATTAGAATCCTATAACAGAAGAGCAGAAGGTTGGGCTTGAAAGGCCGTTCATGGAAGAGGAGGTGAAGGAGGCGGTTTTTAGCTGTGAAGGAGAGAAAGCACCTGGCCCAGATGGCTTCACAATGTTATTTTATCAAAAGAATTGGGACCTGTTGAAGACAGACATTATCCGAACCTTGGAAGAATTTTACTCCTCGGGGGTTATCAATAAATGTGTAAAAGAGACATACATTCAATTGATTCCAAAGAAGACTAGTCCGGACAAAGGGGAGGAGTATAGGCCGATCAGCCTGGTAACCAGTTTATACAAAATAATTGCTCGCATCCTAGCGAGGCGTCTAAGGGAGGTGATTCATGTTACAGTAGCAAAGAACCAAATGGGATTCGTGAAACAGCGACATATTTTCGATGCCATCCTGACGGCAAATGAGGCGGTAGAGGACTATAGAGTTAGGAAAAAAGAAGGATTGGTGGTAAAAATTAACTTCTCTAAGGCTTACGATTCAGTTAGATGGAAATACCTACTCTATGTTTTAAAGAAAAAAGAATTTGGAGAGAGATGGCGTAGATGGATAACCGGATGCATTTCCAAAGTTTCTTATTCTATATTCATGAATGATCAGCCAAAGGGGAAGATCCCAACCTCAAGAGGTCTTAGACAAGGCAACCCTCTCTCCCCCTTTTTGTACATTTTAGTAGCCGATAGCCTACATGGCATCCTGCAGAGGGCTAAGCAATTCGGGCTTCAAGGCTTCGAGGTAGGAGGCCAAAAAATCTTTCTCTCTCATCTCTTCTACGCTAATGACGCTCTTTTCTTCCTCAATAATGACCCTAAGAGTTGGGAGTTGCTTCTACTGGCATTAAAAAGTTTTTCTCTAGTTTCTAGACCGAAAATAAATTTTATCAAAAGCCAAGTAGCTGGTATCAATATTAAGGAGGAAGAGATGAATCTAGCTAATAACATATTCGGCATTCCCCTGTCCAAATGGCCTATGAAATATCTTGGTCTCCCGGGGGGTAATCCTAGAAGAATCTCCTTTTGGGATCCAGTTATACAAACGGTCAAGAGGAGAATTGAAGGGTGGAGATGTAGTTATCTATCCAGGGGCGGCCGCCTCCTATTAATTAAAGTTGTTTTAGAGGTTCTTCCGACTTATTACATGTCAGTCTTCCAGATGCCAATTGCAGTCCAAAAGGAGTTGGAAAAGGGTATTAGAAGATTACTTTGGAAGGCCGAAGGGGTTGAGAAAGCTCACATGCTTGTCAAGTGGCAGCAGGTTTGCAGATCCAAGGAAGAAGTGGGTCTGGGAGTTGCTAAATTAAAAACCAGAAATGATGCACTAGCAGCCAAATGGCTTTGGAAGTTTTCTAAGACCCAAGACCAGCTATGGAACAAGATAATTGCAAGCATCCATGGGAGATCTCAAAACAGCATGATGGCAGGCTTGAATACTAAGGTTTCGAATCGATCCCCCTCGAAATTCATCCAGTCCCTGTATCCAAAGTTCACTCCTCACATCAAATAGAAAATTGGAGATGGAAAGCGCGCCAAATTCTAGGAGGACGCATGGTGCACACTGACCATTCTTAAAGAGGATTTTCCCCGACTGTATAGGATCGCTCAAGAACCAGAGGCAACCTTGTCTCAATGCTGGGGGGGAGGAAAGTGAAAATAATGGGACTTGGAACTTGGAATTTCGAAGGAACCTTAAAGATGAGGAGATTGAGGATCTGGCTACCTTACTTAACAAGCTTCAGCCGGTGCAATTTAACACAGCCTAATTCTTGGTGGTGGACGAAGGACAAATCTAGGCAGTTCACGACAGGTTCCTGTTATAAACTTTTCTCAGCCAGAGAAGAGAATTCCACAAACGGCAGTCTAGCGCTAATCTGGAGAGCTAAATTACCTATTAGATTTAAAATTTTGTCGTGGCTGATAATGCAGGGATGGTTAAATTGTACCGTTTAAATACAGAAGAAATTTCTTAGCTACTATTTATCCCCCTCTTCATGTTGTCTGTTCAGGGCCGCTGAGGATGATGTTCGGCATCTTTTTGAGGAGTGCAAGATTTTGAAGATAGTGTGGTGTTCTTGGCAAAAGGAACTTCTAACCATGCCGAGACCCCCGGATAGTACCAATGTTCATAATTGGATCTCAGACCAAGCTATTCAGTGGAAAAGCTACTGGCTGCTGATGGTTTTTGCTATATGGACTGTGATATAGAAGGCTAGGAATAGTAGTATTTTCCAGAATGTCGAAATTAATGTACATAGAATAGTGGAAAGATCGCACTTGTTGTTTGTAACCCGGGTCTCCTCTAGGAATATGGGGCTAGGATACACTTCTAGTAACTGGATGATCCGGTGGGCCTCAATTTTGTATTCTCTGTAACAGAGGGATTCAGGTCTCTTCTCTTGTATGTTGTTGAGCTGAGGCGCTGGACATCTCGTCCAAGTTAATATAATCACGTTTACTTTCAAAAAAAAAAAAAAAAGTGCAATCTGAAATTCTGAATGATCATTGAATGGATAGCACAAAGTGAAGAAAAAAGTTTAAAATTTTTATTTTACCAACTACCCGTTAATTTATAATTAAGCAGTGTCATCTGAAGTACAAAACTTGAACTCAACTAATTTGTTGGACCCAATCTAGACTTCTAAAATGGAAGTACAATATAAAAGGGAACAGCCATAACATGGAAATAAAACACTAATGATAAAGCTTCCATAATGGTGAGACCAATATAAAATTTTTAGGGCCCAACAAAATGTACTGCATCAACATGCTGTGCACTTAAAATAAATTTCAATCACAACCTGCCTGGATGAGTTTCTGTCAACACCTTTCTGATGTGGGATCTTGCAATTATGGGCTTTAGCTTCTTTTAACCAAAAAAAAAAAAAAAAGGCCTCTGATTTAGTTTCATACTATAATCACATAATAACATGTCAGCTTCTTCGGCTTTGTCTCATATCAGTTGCACAGCAACACATGACACACGTTGCTTAATTGTTAAGAGATTACTGTCCGTTACTAGTTACATTGAAAGACAAAAACATCAAAGAACTATTTGCTATATGGAGAAACTTGCCTCGTACGCACACTGAAGTCTTTTGAACGACTCACTTGCTAGAGGACTTCCCATATTTTTATCAGGATGCACAAGCATGGCCTGTACATTAAGAGAAACAATAATCCCAGTTAGAACATAATGAATAAAATAGACTGACAGCATTACATATGAAAAAACCAGGGTTATTTATGATTTTATCAAAAACATAAATACCACTAGTTTCGCAGTAAACTGTGGTGGATAACACTATCTTGTAAAATATGATTTAAAAAACACCAGGGGATACTGCATACAACTTCTAATAAAATTAATAACAGTAGCACATAATTCTTTGCCTACTATTTTGCACATCGAGGGAGTTTCAGCAGTATGAAGAACGGGCAGAACTGTCAAAAAACAAAAACAATAAACCAAAAAAGATGAAACTGCCAAACATTTTTTAGCAGCAGAATATAACTCAAGCCAAACTTGTTTGTAAATGAATGGAGTTTCATCGGCACCATGAAGAACGGGCACAACTCTTAAAAAAAGTGAACAAAAATAAAAATAAAAGAGGAAAAAAGAACAAGCACGTCCTACTCATGTTAATGATTTCAACCAATAGAAAATCAACACCACATGAAACAGTTTAGCAGTAGACAAAGATGATTGACATTATAAAAAAAAAAAGCCTTATATTTCATATAAATCATCCAAACTCGTATCTCATTTCATTGTATTAAATTATTAATATTTTTTGTTGAAAATTACCTTACATATAAAATTTGCACCATGCATGAATTAACAACAAAACGTGTGCAGGAAATGTATGAAACCAATCTATACAATTCAACATGGAAGGCCCAATTTGAGTTTGAACCATGCCATTTATGGATGAGGGCATGGCCCTCAATTTTGCAAAGATATCTGTAAGGTCTCTTGCCTTGTATAGACACCTCGTCCAGTTTCTTTTTAATATTAATATATTCTCGTTTCCATTTCAAAAAAAAAACCATGCCATTTAAACCATATACTTTTATAGTAAGTAATATAGATTCACCCAAGAGAGTCTAACATGCATTTTGGACCATCTTCATTTTTGTTAAATGATCTAACAAATTTGTACAGAATAAGTTAACTTTATCAATCCCTGAATAAAAGCAAGATACCTTTTTTCGATATTCTTTTTTTAATAATATAGCACTTATATTCATGTTCCGAGGGAGACCCAGTGCTTCATAATGATTCAAACTTTTCAATATCCTCTTTATTTCATCCTCTGAACTTGTGTCCGATTTGATCACCCGGCTAGATGGAGACTCTTTATCAATAGTTACAGAAACTGAAGTGGTAGAAGCATTACTTGATGACTTACATGAGTGAGTTTTTTCAGTTTCATCACCAGGTACAGAACAACCATACTCTCCTGGGAAGTCATCTTCTGTAACTTCTTCTGAACCCTTCTCTTCTTCCAAGTTTGTGTCTGTACTTTCATTTTCACATCCTTGGAGCATGTAATTCAAGATGTCATTTGAAATGAACGCTAAGTTTATGGAAAAGATAACTCCATGCCATCCAACACGAACTTTCGCACAATAAAGGGAATATGCAGTTGCCATTAACACCACAAGCCGTGCATGATTTAGCGAAAACAAGTAACCTGAGGTCACATCAGAGATCAGTAATGATTTTAGTATATCACGAATAAATAACTTAAAAGAAATATATAAAGGAAGAGATTCTGATTGTCCAAAATATTGAGAAACAGCAAAATGATCTTCCATCATCACTTTGGTTGCTATCTAAATTGATCAATATCAAAGATACCTATGAACTATGAGAAAAGAATGATACAGGCTAATTGCAGAGGAGAGTTAGCATGGGATGAGGTAGTTGGGACAAAATAAATCCACCTGGTTTCAGACTTGGTAAAAGGCAAGGCACATCTACTCATCCCGAAAGAATAAATCTTTTAAAAACAACCTTCACATGACAATGGAAGGTGAGAGCTAATAAGGAAACTTATTATTTCATCAAAATGAATGAAACAATCAATAAGACACAACATGATAGCTCACCAACAAATTGACTGACGTAAAGGTTAGTAGGCTGGACGACATTGACCATGAGTCTAATACATGATGGCATCAAACGAAAAGGAACATTTAAGAGTAAGTAAACAGGAAGATAAAAGACAAAAGAAAACATGTCTACTATCATTGATTTTATTTCTTAGGATATCTCCAGAGCACTATGTAGCACCATCCTATAAGATAGAAACAATTGGCTATCTTAGAAAGAGAAGAAATTGGAAGATGGTCTTGCACATGAAAACATGATAGATGGCAAGAACCATGGCAACAATCCAACGGAACCATAACCCTACATCGTTTCGTGGTAGGCTAGAAGTCCAACTTTACATCCCCTTTTTCAAATTGGAATGAAATTTGAGAAAAGAATTTAACCGATATAATAACACCAGTCTAAGATGTGATGAACAAAGTCTTTTCCTAAATAGATTGACCACAAGAACAGGAATCTTACTGCATTCTGTCAAAGGCTACATCTTTTATTATATCACAAGTAGTTGTATAATTTATTAATGCTATTTCCCTGTTATTTTAGATCTTACTCTCCCACTTATCTTTATTGTTAGAAGTAATATGCCACTCATAATTACTAGAACCTTTGTTGTCTTCATTATATGCATCAAAATCACCTTAATTGGTTCTCTCTCATTTCCAATTACTATACTAAACATTGCCAATGTCACATTTGTAAACATAATCGACAAGAATATGCTGCATGCATAAGACTCCTGCAGTGTAAAAACAATGAGTATGAATAAGACTCCTACAGTGTAAAAACAATGAGTATGAATTACAAGTAAATCTATGTATAACTAATGAACATGTTATGTAGGTATCGTCCTTAAGTATGTGATGATATGAAGCAAATACATGAGCATTCTTTGAATCACACTATGAGGCTAACTATTGTTCCACAAGTTGAATGTATAATTATTTCCCTCCATCAATACGCAATAGGACGAGACATGAAATCATTGATTTTAACCACATAACTGTTGCAATATGGGACTAATAAGTTGAGAGTGTCAGTTTCTTCCCCTCATTGATGTGGATGGATAATAGATGGTGAAATTCTTAATTTACAAAATAATGAAAACCAAGCACTAGATTTTGCTGATAACCCGATAATCCACAACTAAGTCTAGTTCATTTGCTTTCCTTCAATGCTTAAAATTTCAAGTAACTCTTCATTGCTAGAAGAAAATTCAAGCATTTGAAGAGGAAAAATACAGTCTTCAATTTCCTTTCTTCATTATAGACAATCCTATCTCTATATAATAAATGTATGGAATACTTAGGAACGTAACCGTAAACTCTAGTATGATTAGATACTTAACCTAGTGATACTTTCATCCAAGTATTAGTGAAACTGATAGCATGAGATAGTATTTCCTATTCATAGTTGTAATAGTCCCACAATAAAAAGAAGCCTGAACTCATCAATAAATAAGGTTTAAGCTCTAACACACGAACACTTGTTTCAAGGAAAACCTTAAAAGCATCATGAAAAAGTAGACAAGCTTTTGCGTAATAGGCTTTAAAGTGGCCTCAAGAGAAGTGTTCAACCAAACCCTGCTCATGAAGGTGGTTTTTAACCAAAGGGCGAGATTTGATAATAATTGGAAAAATATGTTACACTCTGCATCGAAGTTAACTATTTTCCATTGACTAGTATGCAAATGATAGGGGTGTAAGTGATCTAATCAACCTGACCAAACCTAACCAAACTTGGCCAAATCAAGTCAAGTTTAGAGGAATTTTCGGGTTGGTTGGTTGTTAAGAAGGGGATTTACCCAAATTTGGTTGGGTGAAAATTCAACTTACCTAAACTAACCCAACCAACTTAACCTAAACCTACCGCTCTCTGAACACACATTTTAGATTTTAAGTTTTTAAATTTTTTTTTTCTTTAAGTTTGTTTGTTTATTTTTATTTTTATTTTTACCTTACTTTTAAACTCTATCCTAAGTTTTTAACCCTAACAAAGAACCCATTCTCTTCCTTTTCTCTGTGACCACAAGCAAGCAAGCCTAAGAATCCATCCTCTTCTTTTCCAGTAGTGACACGCAAGAGAATATCTTCTTCATCTTCCTCGATAAGAAATCCAATCTAGCGATTCCCATCAAAACTCACCACTGCTAGTTAATAGTCATCAATCTTTTCAAGTTCTTCTCTTTTCCTTCTTCATTTCATTTCTCCCCACGACTCCCTAGTCACCAATATGATTTTCTTCTCTTCTAGTTGCCACACATCCTACTACATTTTCTTCTATTTCAAGCAACAATCACCGCCAACTAAAAATCTCTAGAAAGACAATGTTGTTCTAGAGATGTTTTGACAGATCCCATTTGGTTTCCAAAGCAAGGTAGTTTCCAGGTTCATCTTTGTTTTCTACTATTTGACTTGTAAGAGTGATTTGGTTTTATTTCAGTTTAATAACTATGGCTGCTTACATAATTCACTTGCTGATATTTATACTTTAAATAAAATTGTGGGCCTGAGTTTTATTTGTACAATGGAAGGGCACTCTTATTTTGGTTATTGGCATGTAACTTGTGGAGCTGAATTGATTGATTTCTTTACTTCTGGGAATTAGTTTGTCATATAAAAGTACAAGGTGGGAAGATTGGGCTTTTATCTTAGGCAAAGTACAATATTTATTTAACCCAAACTCACCCATGATCGTTTCCTTCACCAATTGAAACCCTTCTTACAAGGATGATGCTATAATTTCTTAATGTTTTTGCACAATTAATTCTTCACTTTGGGAACTTGCAAGGAGATCAATGAACGCCCTTTTTTTGGATCTTGTCCTTTGAGATTAGGGAAATTGGTTTTAGTTGTAGCTCATCTATAAAACCCTAAGAGGAACAAGAAAATTTTGCCATAACCAAACTAGACAAAATCGTAAGTCAATTAGGTTGGGCCCCCAAAAACTTGAAGTTCAAGTGGCATTGGGCCCTTTGCAATGCCACTTGGATGACCAAACCCAAAACCATGCCTAGCCAACCCCATGTCACCCCTAGCAAATGACACAAGATTAGATCCTTAAAAGTGTGAATTGTGGTAGTTCCCATTTTGGAAATGAGAGCATTCCTAAACTTGTAACATTAACAAATAGGTTTCAGTGCCAACTTGTGAATATTTATTTACAGAACACTTTTGAGGGTTGTGTAAGAGGTAAGTTGTATGGGTCTACAAGCTTACACATGCCAACTTGGGGCTGTGTGACAAGGAAATTCTGTGAGGGTGGAGTTGAACAAAACAAGAAATTTGCTCATGGTCAAGAACGATCCATTAAAACATCTTATCTTTGTTTTCATACTATAAGTGCAATAGGATAAAGGTGTGTAACTTACACTTTGACAGAAAAATAAAAACATAAAAGTGGCATTGGTTACAAAAACGAAGAGATATCATACCTCCAACTATAAACAATGTCCCTGTTACCAAGAAATTACCATACAACCACAAAATCAAGATACCAAATAAACCAACAATAAAAATTCCAGGAGTGTAACCCAAGTAACAAATAGCAGCTCCAGCAGCAACCTGAGACAAGGAAGCAACTCTCAATTTCATCACTTAAAATGCAATTTCAAGCAAGCAATGATTATAAAACTACTAAATAAGCAAGTCATTAGTATTAGAACTAGTGGCTTACCTTTCACATTTACCTCCTTGAACAATGTGAGACACAACGATATGCCCGTTAAGAGAATATTCTATATTAGGTCCTCAGCGAAACTAAACCAACAAATGAATCTATCTTGTTCTTTCAAGTAGTTGCACCACTTTATCATTTTTTCCTTAATTACAACTTTTATCTTCCAGGTGACAGCATACAAATTATTTGTACAAGCACTTGGTAGACCCATGCAAAGACATCAACCAATTTGGGATTATAAGCCAAATAATTCAACAATTCTTATATCATGTTTTTCACAAGGAATCATGGATTTTTAAATTTCCCAAAAAGTTGAACTTTTAATTATCTTTATTCTGAATATTAAATTAAATGTAAAAAAAATTCCTAAAGTTTTGTGGTTTCTTCAAACTTCTATGATTTTTCTAACCACTAAAAGCAAATGAAAATTTAAAAAAAAAAGGAAAAGAAAAAGAAAAAGAAATCAACATCGGCTAGGAATAGGAAATAGCTAAATTTTACAATACCCTTGAGGCTAAAAAAATAATTTGAAGTAAAAGCTGAAATTGGTCAATCAAGTGCAAAATGGGTAGGAAACTATAGAATCACAAGCACCACAAAAAAAAAAAAAAAAAAAAAAAAAGAAGTACAAGCACTTCGATAATTTGGGTTAGTCTCTTCCTTTATCATCACTATTAGTAGATAGTATTCCACTCTTCCTAATCAAAACATCTAGTAGTTCCTATTGGTCTGGAATTATAGCAGCCATTATCTTTTAATTATTATTACCTATCCATCAAAACAATTATAATTTTATTTAGCTTATCAAGTTACAGTTTCTTTATTAGACAGCATTTGGTTTGATAATTTAAAAAAAAAAAAAGAGTTCAATAAAGCATGGCTTGCCTAATCATGTTCTATAAAACTTTCCTTTCAACATTAATTGAATGAGTCATCATATGGTTTTAGAAACACTCCTCCATTTACAACTCACCAACTTTAAATCCAAGGTTAACAATTTATCATACTTCTTCTACCATGTATAAATTTAACCTCCATGAAACTAAGGGCACGTTAGGTTTACCATTAAAAAATTAATAAATAAGTAAATTAAATTTCAATATAAACATAGAAAACAAATTTAGAGATAGTTACGACCCAACCATATAGTTATGCTAAAAACTTTTGTCTTATGAAAACAATTTAACAAATCTTTTTCCTAATTACATGAACAAAAAAGAGAATGTTTACTGGCACTTGATCAGAAGGCATGGAGTAGATTGAGATGTTTATCAAAAAACTAGTACATCCATCCCTGAAACTGCCCACCCTTATTCCAACAATTTCAACAAGAAATTCTCCCAAACCAAAAACCATGGTAGTTTCCAATTTTTCATGTTCTCTCCACATTTTCTTTTTCTTTTTCTATTTCTTTTTAAAGAAGATACAAGTGTTGGTGCGCATCTGGCCATGAGATGCTACAGCACCTTGAATGGGAAGCTGAGGTAATCAAGTTTAAGAACAGTCACCCAGCCAAGAGATCTTGTCACATGCAGCGTACCCCATGCTCAAACTGGGACTTCCATCTGGCTACAATCTTGTCACTTGCCGCCTTACAACCATGCCAGCGCCTCATTTGCATGCCATCTCCACTTATTTCCTACATATATTGAGTGCTATTGAATTTTGATTTCAGTTTTTCTTAGGCTCTAATTGTAGCATTGTACTTCTTATTGTTATATTGTTTTATTTCATACCGATATTCTAAGTTCTAATACGTGGTCATTCACTTTTCTCAACTATAACTTCTTTACTGATCATCTTAAGTTAAGAAGGGATTTATTAGGGGAAAAAAAGTAACAACTTAGGCAAAAATAACAGAAAACTGATTCAATTACTTACCAGTTTTTATAAATAATTTTTTGTATTTTAGTTATTGAAGCTTCATGCAAAAAAAAGTTGGACTAAGGTGCCATTAATCCAAGTACGCTTTAACTTAATTTGGTGTTTTATTATCATGTTAAATATTTGAGTCATGTTAGGGGTATTTCGGGAGTTGGACATGGTCGAAGTATTGGCTACTTGTGTAGGCATGTTGACTTTTACCCTTGTGTGTTTTAATGACTATAAACAACATACATTATCTAAGTCATCGACTGAGTTGTTTCAGTTCTAAACAATCACAACAACAAAAATCAACCAAAAAGTCAAAGTCAAAGCATGAAATGGATCAAAGCAATTGGACAAGAATCATCACATCAATGCAATGTTATTGCTTAGATTCTCACATGAACAAAATTCCATGCTCCATGCATGCATCATGACTTAAAAATCATTCTTCTCTTTGTAAAAGCAATTGTTTTTACCAAAAACTTTTTGTTTGATCAAAAAGAATACTTAAAATTGCATTTAATTAGAAGTTTAATTAATTGTATTTACCTTTGCTTTGAAGAAGGCAACCTTATTTTGAATGTTAACTCGATTCCACTTGATGTCAAATGTTTGACTTTTCATCTAAAAAATTGTTCAACATTACACACTCTTCAATTTTGATCAAATTCAATGTTTCCAAGTGGCTTAGACTTGCTTGTTCAATAAAATTTGTTTGATCAATCTTCAATCACTGAAAACAAATTCTACAATTTTTATAAAGTACAAAAATGTGTTTCCCTTAAGAGAAGCACATTTCTTGTGTGGACTTCATGAAATTAATCACAAAGCAGAAACATCTTTCAACGGAAATATGCAAGTCCTCCAAAAGCCAAAAAATTATAATTCAAGAAAGCATATAAAAACATGTCTCGTGTTGGAAAATACATATTTCTGGAGGTTTTTAAAAATTCAACATAAATGTATTTCCTCAGGAAGAAATGTGTTTTTACATGAAACTCCCAAAAAAAAATTAAGCTTTTTCAAGCAGAAACATGATTCCTTCTCTAGAAACATGTTTCCTATTTGATCACTTTTTAAAAAAATTCTATAAATACATGTTCCAGCTCATTGTGAGTGACATTTTCGAAACTTTGGCAAGCTTTTGAACATTTTGAAAGTTTTTCTTAGTATTTACACGTACCACAATTCTGTTTTTATGTTCTGAGAAGAATTAAAAAGCACTAGAGTTCCTTTTTTGAGAGATACAAAGTTGTCAATCAAGGAGAAAAGTTCTCAAATTCTACACGACCATCATCATTTTCTCAAGCTTCTCAGTTCTCAAAGATAGAATTTTGTCTTCTCAATCACTTTGAAGAAATCTCCAGCAATTCAGATCTTCATCTCATAAAAGATTATCATTTTTGAGATATTTCATGTGATCAAGAAAATATTTTAATTGTGCACTTCACGTTTTTCATTCTTCAATTAAAATCTGAGATAGTCCTTCCTTACTCAAGCTTGAGCCTTATTCCACATTGTTTGACTGCACACCTTTGAACCCACTCTAACCTTTTTAACAAATAATTCTTTTTCTTTTTTTTGAGAAGAAACTATATATATATATATATATATATATATCCATAATGAAAAAACTGTCAGATGAGCTATCTGGACAGAATTACATGGACTGCATAATATTAAACCAGTTACAAATCCAATTTCCAAAATGGTGTCCCCAACACATGTTAGTTGTTTTACCAATTAATTATTTCAAATTGTCTTGTTAGCCATGAGGGAAGATTACCTAACAGAGAAGTCGGTGCATGTAACAATCAAATTTACACTTGCATGTTAAATCACAAGGTGGGAACAGTTTTGCTCTACACCTAGTAAGTTGAATTAAGTTAGAGTTTGGAAAATTCTTGAACATGGAAGTTAAGTAGTGGGGGCAAGCTTGTTGGGAAACCAAACCACTATAAGTCCACATGTACATCTTTACATTTCTGCACTTCACTTTCTGTTATTATCATATCAATTTAACTTTTTAAAGGTTTGTGAAAAACCCCCTCTACCCTTACATCCCTGGTCACCCGACACCCACGGGGACGCCCATTACAGTCCTCGTATCC
>JAJIYU010001940.1:0-32907 GCA_030144865.1 Tinospora cordifolia
ATTAGAAATTATTTATGTAAGAACTAAATCAATTAGAGTAAGAAAACAAGTAAGTAATTATTTGAACTAGTGCTATAAATAAATTTAGTAAAATTCTAAGAATAGTGGGAAGCTAAAAATAGCAACTTTGAATAAGACTGAAGACTTAACTAATAGAAGTCTTATTTTGTTTGTAATTAAACTTATTGTGATATTAATAAGCTATTCAAATTGTGAAGATTCGGTTACTAGAAAATTTAAATAAAGGTTTAAATTTCAAATTAAGAAATTTGGAATATTTAGAAAATTGTTATCATGAAATATATGAAAATCTAGGATTTTGCAATAACCTTGAATAGCTAAGATTAGTAATTAGACTCTATAATTAATTAGAAGATTCTTTAAGTTCAAGAGTATCGTAAATGAAATCAAATGTGAATTAGGAACTTAGAAAATCTCACAAATTGTTAAATTACAGATTTTCGATTTAGATTATGAAAGACCTTGACAGAAAGCGAGAAAGCCCTGAAGATCGGCAAAACCAGGTGGGCGTGATTTTCTCTCTCACATGTATTATGCGGATTTAAAATTCAAGACATTTGTTTGAATAGATTCTAGGTTGTTAATATTTTTAGGAAATTTGAATTAAACTGTTGGTATTGTTGAATGTTGTGTGATGATTGGTTTCTTGATCATGACATGTTTTTATTTGAGACTATGCTTATGAATTTCATCGTTTGATCATTTATTTTACCATGTCAATGTTGGATATTATTTGTTTTGCTTGCGATTATATGAATGATGTTGTGGTGTGATTGAATCAACTGTATTAAACTAAAAGAAGACGAAGGTTTATTAAGAATCCACGTACCGATGCGATTGTCATGCCAAAAGGCGGATCATAGGTATTCCCACCTTGGAGCTGCCTATGTTAGCTCGAAGTCTTTGGGAGATGACACGACTCCGTGGTTAGTATCTCTCTCGGACTGTGATACTGAGACATGATTGATTTTAGATGGTACCACCTGATGCCTCTATGATTATGACTGGATTGGATCACAGGGAATACCGAGAGGCATCTCAACCCTCTTCCGGTCTTAACTACAACCTAAAACCAAGTAAATATGTGAAACGCCTAATGTTTGAAAGTGTTTGTAATGTTTTGGATTGGGTTTGTATAATGCCTGTGATGTGTAGGAATGATCCACTGGGTTTTCGAGCTCACCCATTATATTTTTCAGGTACACTTGGACGTAGGATCTATTGACCACGTCAGAAGACCCGCACTCTCAATTGGACGCCTCATGGGGAGGTCGTCGGGGATAGGTGATTGGGAAGTCTTGCTTTAGATATTTCACTGGATTATTGTAACATGTTTTCATTGGTTTAATTTCAATTGTTTTATTTTTCGATGGCTTTTCTCGTGTAACAAATTGGTTTAACTGAATAGTTTGAAAAGTGTTTCCGCTACTTTACTTAAGATTTATTTGAAAGACTTACTATGCTTTTCTATATTGTACATGGCATCTTTATGGACTTAGACTTGAGAATTAAAGATTACGAACTATATTTTGAAGAAAAGATATTTTTGACAGAAGAGAATTTTAGTAGCATCTCGATTTTCATCGGACGACGATCCACACGTGACATAATACGTGAACAGAGGTCCGGTCGAAAATCGGGGTGTTATAACCATTCCAATTAGTTCACACATTCCTAGCATGATACTAAGTACAAAAATGTAATCAATCATCACATTTCATATCCTAAGTTCGCATAATACTAATGAGTGAGGAAGAGATAGTCAACCCCACCTGTACACGCCAGAATATTGCTGGATCGTCGCTCCTTGCACAGCAGTTCAATATCGTCAATCTGCATCATTAGACGGTAGTGATACGTTACTTTGGGCTTTTAATACTCATTTAACCTAACCCTAGGGGTCCAGTATCATTCAATGCTTCAGACTGTACACAAAACACTATGAAAACACTATTCGCGTCCATCAATCGCAGTCGGTCCTGTGTGGGCCGCGGTGCACACACGATTTCTTACCCAATAATGAGATTTTGCATGTGTACGACATACTTGTGATTTTAATTTTAGTTTAACACTTAAATCTAGTGTATTGGACACCCAACAATCATTCAAACACATAAACCAGCTAAGGCTTGGTGCTTACATTGTTTCTTCGCCGAAACCCCTTGATCAAGCCTTAAAAACGAAATCTTGTTTCAATTTATTCAACCCCTTCAGTTCAACAACCAAATAACCATCATAAATCATCCACACTAGTGTCCAAACACACAAACAAGGAAAGGGAAAGGAGCTCACCACGTTTGGCTTTGGTTTCTAGCCATTATACCTTCAATGGAACACTCTCAAATGGATATCCACCCTTTTGATTTACTAACAATTGATAATTACTTTAGATGAGATCAAATATTAAGGGAAACTCAAATGAAATCAGGGAACCCACCTTCAAATCGCCCTTAAGTCGTCTCCTCCAAAGCCCAAGCTGTTTCAGTGAGAAATGAGAAAGTTAGGGCTTGAATCTTTTTAAATCTTGCGCAATGACCGCGGTCGGCACTTTACGGACCGCGGTCGGCACTTTACAGACCACAGTCGGCACTTTACGGACCACAGTCGGCACTTTATAGACCAGCACTTTACGGACCGCGGTCACCCATGTGACCTAATTTTTTTTCGAATTTCTCATCTGATGACCACGGTCGCCAATGACCGCGGTCACTGATGACCTAGGTCGCCAGTACAAAAATATTTTTTCAACATTTTCTCCAAGATTTTTCTCCAAATTCTAATACGTGATACTATTTTATATTGTTATCAAACATTAAAACAAGTATTTAAAACATGGTTTTACATATTTTTACATTTGTTTCACAATTTTTAAAAATTCATTTTCGATTTGTATGCATTTGAAAATTTTGGGGTATTACAATGGAAGAAAATTGAACCAATACTATAGAAAAGCGAAAGATAAATGGCGAAGGATTGGGTTGCCTCCCATTTAGCCCTATATTTAATGTCATTAGCTTGACGTGGATTAGTTATTAGTTTTGCAGTCTCATAGATTTGGCGTTCTGTGAGCCTTCATAAAATATCTTTAACCGCTAACCATTGGCTTTCAAACATTGCCCATCCACTAAACTTTGTATGTAACACCCCGACTCCCCCTCGTGGCCCAAGTCTGACCCGTTCCAATCCAAAGGTAGTAATTATCGCACTACCCTCAAACATTTCAAAGATAGACAAGCCACTCAAGACGTAAGGGCTGTCACATTAATTCTTTTTTATTTCAGTCCCAAATTTGTGAGACTTCCTATATACATTAACTTATGCACCAATAGATATCATGAAAAATAATAACCACATCATGAAATAAATAAAACCCACTTTTATTAATTAATTCAAATAATTCAAATAACTTCAAATTTAAAATAAAATAACTTGGACCAACATGCCTAACAATTTAATGAAATTTCTAAAGAATTAATCTAATTGCCATCCATGTGGCCTTGATTTCTTAATTCCCTGAAATATTAGAAAGGAAGGGTGAGCTTATGCGCCTAGTGGACCATTTTAAAAATTTAACACATTATTTGGAAAAAAAAATATAATATGCAAAAGAAACACTTTAAAAGATTAGGTGATTCAAACGGTTGTTTATTTTCAGTTGACATCAAAGCCGAAAGGAATACACCTCAATGTCCCATATCTAGGGGATGAGGTCAAATTTGGACTTCCAACTTATCATTGATAAAAATGGGTTAAATTCGAACCCTCAATTCACATCCCAAAAATATTGGTTGGAACACTCACGATGAAAATTCGTCTCCATGTGGGTATGTGGTTATAATCTTTGTTTAATCTTTCATTAAATAAATAGAAGCATGATACATTCAAAATAAATCATAAATAATATAAATTCATGGTAGGCATACCATAGCATAGATCATATCAACACAAATCATGCATCATTATTCATACAATCCTAAGCATGCATCTCTAATCAATGGCATATATAATCATGCTACGCATAATCATGGCATATTTCTAAGCTAAACAAGCATCCATGCACTTAATGTCTGAATCAAAGTAACAAGGTAAATGTTCAGAAATCACTTCCACCTTAAATAGCTTTTCTCCTATTGAAGCCTATGTTGAATCTCCTTCAAACATCCCCAACTGTTAACATAAAAATTTGTTTAGCACTTTGTTACTACTGCTCTAGCTGTTGTTTAGAGCAGCTAAAAAAAATAGGGATGTCAAGAGGGAGGCAAAGAGAGCAAGAAGGAACTTGTTCAATTCTTACTGGGGTGAAGAGAATGGTGCTCATGCTTAGGTTTATATAGACTTCTAATGGGCATGAATTCACAAGTTTGGGGTGTCTTTCCATTTTATTTGTTTCTTATATTTAAAAATTAGTAAGTAAAGGTTTTAGAAATTGCTAATATATTCTTTTAGGTTGATTTCATTTTAGAAACCTTTCTAATTCTCTATTTTACTTGTTTTCCAAGGACATATATTAGTAAGTAATTATTTTAGAAGCTTCAAATACATTTTTTTGAGTTGATTTCATTTTAGAAACCTTGCTAATTCTCTATTTTACTTGTTTCCTATGCCCAAGAATTAGTAAGTAAAAGTTTTAGAAGTTGCTAATATGTTAGAAGCTTCTTAGAGTGGTTTTAGAAGCCTTTCTAAAACTCTTCCCATTTCCATTTCATTTTATTTTTAATAGTTTTTCTACTTTCTTTTACTTCTATTTTCTTTTATTTCCTTTTTTCCATTTTGCCTACTTTCTTATAATTTGAAATATAATCAATTTGCACCAACATTTTCATATGCCTATATTTTTACATTTCTATATCTTTATAGTTTTAATATCATTTCTCATTTTGGCTACTTATATATATAATCTTGTATCCCAAAAATTTCATAAAACTCTCAAAGATCAATTCTTCTTTATTCATTTCATTTAATTGAATTTCATATAAATTTTAAGGTATTACAACCTACCCCCCTTAAAAAGAATTTCATCCTCGAAATTGGCCTTACTCTATTTGGGCATCGTTCGGTCACGCATTTCTAGTGAAAAGGTCAAGGTACTTAGTCATCATCTCACTTTTCAGCTCCCAAGTTGCCTCATTTACTCCATGATGTTTCTAGAACACTTTGAGCAAGGAAATGTCTTTCATTCTTAGGCTTTGCACCTTGCGGTCAAGGATCCTAACTGCTGCTTCTTCATAAGTGGCATCGTCTTGTATGTTTACCTCCTCCCAATGAATTATGTGGGAGCGATCGGGTTCATACTTCCTCAGTATTGACACATGGAACACATTGTGCACTGAAAACATTTGGTTTGGTAATTCCAACTCGTAGGCGCATTCTCCAATTCTTCTAAGTATCTCAAACGAATTGATGAACCTAGGCGATAACTTCCCTCTATATCCAAACCATTTGATTCTTTTCTATGGGCTAATTCTTAGGAATATTCCATCACAGTTTGGAACTCGAGGGGTCTTCTTCTCTTGTAAACATAGCTCTTTTGCCTACCTTGTGTTGTGGACAATCTCTTTTGTATCTATTTTACTTGATTGTTCATCTCCTCCACTACTTCTAGCCTAGTAAGTAAGTGGTTCTCAAGTTCAGCCCAACAGGTTGGTGATATGCAAGGCCTCCCATAAATAACTTCATACGGAGCCATCTCTGTACTTGCATGATAACTATTGTCATAGGAAAACTCCACCGGGTGTAGGTACCTACTCCAGTTGTTCTTGGAATCAAGGACTCAAGACCTCATCATGTCTTCTAGTGTCTAAATGACTCTATCAGACTAACCATCAGTTTGAGGATGAAAAGCGGTGCCCATGGTGAGTCTAGTGCCCAACTCCTTCTATGGACTCTATTAGAACTGTGATATGAATCAAGAGTCTCTGTCAAATACTATCATTTTAGGCATACCATGAAGTCTTACTATCTCCTTCACATAGAGTTTTCCTAACTTACTGACTTAGTCTGTGGATCTAATGGGCAAGAAATGAGCCACCTTAGTGAGACGATCCATAATTACCCATACAATATCTTTTCCTTTCTGGTTCTAAGGTAATCCACTAATAAAGTCCATGGCAATGTTATCCCACTTCCAATAAGGGACAGGGAGTGGTTGTAACATTCTAGAGGGATTTCAGTGTTTTGCCTTCTTTTATTGACAAGTTAGGCATTTAGAGATGTACTTAGCTATGTCTCTCTTCATTCCTTGCCACCTATAGGTCTTACGAAGGTTTTGATACATCTTATCACTGCCAAAATGCATTGTACACTTAGTCTGATGCATTTTGTCTAATATGGTTTACTTACTTTGCCCTTTTTAGAGCACACAAATTCTATCTCCCAGCCTTAGGGTATTTTTAGCGTCTATCCTGAAGTTAGTGTGGTTTTCATATTTAATTCCTTCTCTTAGGCTCGTGAACCACTTATCTTGACTTTGTTCATCCTTAATTTGATGTAGAAGATCCGATTAGCAAGTCATGTTGTAAAAATAAACTTGGTTCTCATTTAAGTTTATGCCTAGATTGAACTCTTCAATCAATTTGTACATCTGACCCTTCTCCTCTTCTTGTTTGTTGAACTTCCTACTCAAGGAATCACCCACCACATTGGCCTCCCCTGGATGGTAGTGTAGTTAGAAATCATAGTCCTTGAGGAACTCCATCCATCTCCGTTGCTTGAGGTTCAACTCCTTTTGGGTGTAGATATATTTCAGAATCTTATAATCTGCGAATAGGTCAAACTTCTCACTGTAAAGATAGTGTCTCCAAATGTTTAGGGCAAACACAATGGCAGCTAGCTCCAAGTCATGGGTCAAGTAGTTTTGTTCATGGATCTTCAATTTTCTTGAGGCATATGCAACAACCTTTCCTTCTTGCATCAAGACTGCTCTGAGTTCGTTCTATGAGGCATCTGTATAAAGAACATATACAATACCATGGCAAGGAGTGACTAAGATGGGGGTCATAGTCAATCTCCTCTTTAGTTCTTAGAATGATTGTTCGCACTTCTCATCTCAATTGAACTTGACTCCTTTCTTGGTCCGCTTGGTCATGCGTTTAGTCAACTTGAAAAAATCTCATATGAATCTTTGGTAATATCCAGCTAAGCCTAAAAAACTCATAATCTCTATGACTGTCTTTGGTTGTTTTTAGTATATGACATCTTCCACCTTCTCAAGATCTATAGAGATGTTTTCCAATGATACCTTCATCCAGAATTCACACGTGCTGAACTTGACATATAACCGATTTCTTCTGAGGGTCTCCAATATGATCCTCAAGTGTTCTAAGTGTTCAGCTTCTAACTTTGAGTAAATCACGATGTCATCTACGAATACCACTACAAACTAGTCGAAGTATTGTCTAAACACTCAGTTCATCAAATCCATGAACGTTGTTGGGGCATTGGTCAAGTTGAACGACATCACAATGAACTCAAAGTGTCTATACCTTGTTTTAAAGGTTGTTTTGTGTATATCTGACTCTCGAATTCTCAATTAGGGATATCCTGACCTAAGATCAATCTACGAGAAATGAGTGATTCCCCTCAATTAATCAAATAGGTCATCTATCCTTAGTAGGGGGTACTTGTTCTTCACCGTTGCTTGGTTCAGTTTTCAATAGTCAACACAGCACAGGAGCTCCCTATGGTGATTCACTTGGACTAATGAATCCTTTCTCTCAAAGCATGTCTAGTTGGGTCTTTAACTCGATTAGCTCTACTAGTGCCATTCTATAGGGAGGCATGGCTATGGGGTTGGTTCTAAGGTTAAGTTCAATCTTGAACTCTACTTCTTTAGCAGGTGGTAGTCTGGTTAAGTCATCTAGGAACACATCTTCATAATCCCTAACTACTTCTAAGTCCTAGATTCCTTCGTGCTCTATAGGGTCTTCCTTAGAGAGTTTATTGAGTTTGTCTTTTTTGCTTTAAGTAGTTCAACATGGCAACCATCAAGCTTCTAAGTAATCTTTACATGTCACCATTGACTCTATAGGTTTCTCTTGGAGGTAATATTATTGTTATGTGCCTCTTAGGACAATCCATTTGTGCCTAATACTGATTCAACCAGTCCATTCGCAATGTTGCATCGCATCCATGAAATGGAAGTACATAAAGATCGGCTAAAATCAGCTTATCTCCAAATCTAAGATCACAACTAAACATTCCTTTTGAGGTAAAGGTTGTTTCTAAAGCATTAAGATGCTTCTTCATTTCTAAAAACCATATGTCAGTTGCCATATGATCTGACTTTCCATCAAAGGTACTCGGACATAGCTTCTGGACCTTAATCATAAGTTCCTCCATTCTTTTATTCTCAACGACAATTCGAATTGGTACTACTAGACCATTTAGTAATGAGCCTTGATAAGCCTAAGGCTAGGGTTGTAACATGCCAACCCCAAGACTTTCAATTAAACTTAACCATAAGGCGGGTCAAGCCAGTGTTACTTTACAAGTACACAACTTGACATTCTATTTCAATTATCTTATGCCTTAATGTAATTCAAGAGTACTTAACACAAATTTAGGACTCAAATCAAATAAGGCAATAATAAAATGGATAAAAAGAAATATACAACCTTTATTAATTTAATAAAGTGGAGTACATAACTCAATCTTAAAATAAAATTATTACAGCAGAATATTAAAAACTTGGACAACATGCCCTTATATAGAAATTCGAAACTTTCTAAATTTTAAAAAAAACTTAACCAATATTCATGGTCTTCATGGCAGTCAATTTCCTAAAAAATAAAAGTAATGGTGAGCACAGAGCCCAGTAAATCTTTTTCAAACAACAAAATTACTAACTTAGATTAATAACACATTCAAATTCAAGCACTTGTGAATCATTAGACGTTTCAAACAATATTTTGTTTACAGTTGTAAATTTGACTGATAGGGTTTTAAGGCACTTGGTGTTCTTTATAAAAATACTTCCCTTGAGAAAGAAGGCATTCCTTATGCCAAGTTTCATTGGATTTAGGGCCTAATTCATATTCTAAGTATTTTAGAACATCACCCATGTGAACAAGTCACATGTAAAGAACACCGACAGTGACCCTCATGTTCACTATAACAATACGTGGTCCTTAATCTCAACATCTTTCATTAAATCTCATACCCATGAAATATAAATAAATTATACTCATGAAACATAAATAAAATAATTTCATCATGTTTAATACGTAACATTTAAAGTATGAAAACAAACACATAGTATGTATCATACTTTAAAATAAACCTAAACAGGCATAATCTAAGCATGACACAGTTTAATGATCAACTAACATGACATACATCAAATCTAAAATTTAAATCATGTTCTTCAAACCTAAATATGCACTCTAAACTAAAATCAAGCATACATGAATATGGTATTAAACTAAACAAGTAAAATAGAGATTTGAGAAGTCACTTTCACCTTAATTCACAAAACAGTTGTAAGCCTCTAAAATTCGGTAGAACTCCATTACTCTAAGACTTTCAAACACTCAAGAACAGTTCAAGATTACTCAACAACTAAAGGGATTACCAAGAAGAGGGCTAGAGAAAATCAAGAGGGACTACTATACTCTTGCTTTGGGACAAGAAAAAATGGGGGCACTAGGGGGATTTATATAGAGTCTTCTGGGGGGTAAGGCTTGTAATTTTTGAGCAGTTTTTGTATGAAAGTTTTCATTGATATAAGGTTTTGGCGGCTCCAAAAGAAACAATGTATTTTAGGATTTTTTTTCTAGGGTTTTGGGTGTATTTTTGGGTATTTTCTCTTGTTTTTTTGGTTTTTTTCAATTTTTTTTTCTTTTTTCATTTTTTTCTTGCTTACTCAACCACATGATTTCGACGAATTCGCCGAAATCGCGTGGCGCGCATGTGTGCAAAAATAAATAAATATATACATATATATATGTGTGTGTGTGTGTGTGTGTGTGTGAGTACACACTCATATAATATATTATAACTATATATTATATAATAGTATATTAACACACATATTATATAATATTATATTTATAACCATATATAACATTATATATATTTACATATTAATACACATGCATTTTTACCCATCTAACATTTAATATCTGCATCCCATATTTAACACATACATGTATATATATATATATATATATTTCTATTTCTTTATATTATTCATTTTTTTGGATACCAATATTTATCAATTAATTTCATTTATTTTATACTTTAGAGTATACACAGTTTATATTTAAAAATGTCATAAATTTTTCAAATTCAAATTGTTTTATTTAATTTCGTTCATCAAATTTCAAAAAAATCTTCGAGGTATTACATTCTACCCCCCTTAAATGAATTTTGTCTTTAAAATTTGTACTTAATCAGGGGTTGCTAGTGAACAAATGTGGATACTTGGTCTTCATTTCACTCTCCAGCTCTCAAGTAGCTTCTTTCATCCTGTGATGTTTCCACCACACCTTAACCAAGGAAATATTCTTAATTCTCAAGTTTTGTACTTTGTGATCAAGGATTCTAATTACTGCTTTTTCATAAGTGGCATCTTCTTGAATATTTAATTCCTCCCAGTGGATGATGTGAGAAGGATCTGGTTCATACTTTCTCAACATCGACACATAGAACACATTGTGAGCTGAGGTCGTCCAGTTTAGTAGCTCCAACTCATAAGCACATTCCTCAATTCTCCTAAGTATTTCACAGAGTCCCACAAATCTCAATGATAACTTTCCCTTGAATCTAAACCTCTTGATACCTTTCTGAGAACTAATTCTTAGAAATACTTTATCACCCACTTAAAACTTTAAGGGTTTCATTCTCTTGTCATCATAGCTCTTCTAACGACTCTGAGCTGTAGTCAACCTCTTTCGTATCAGTTTGACTTGGTTGTTCATTTCTTCCACCAAGTCTGGCCTAGTAAGAAGATGATCTTGAAGTTCAACCTAACAGGTAAGTGATCTACAAAGCCTTCCATAAAGAGCCTCATATGGAGCCATCTTAATACTTGCCTGATAAATATTGTTATAGGCAAACTCTACTAAGTGCAGGTACTTGCTCTAATTCCATTTAAAGTCCAGAACACAAGATCTCAACATATCTTCTAAGGTCTGGATAACTCTCTCAAATTACCCATCTTTCTGAGGATAAAAAGCAGTGTTCATGGTGGGTTTAGTGCCCAACTCCTTCTGTAGGCTCTGCCAGAACTAAGAAGTAAAGTGAGAGTCTTGGTCAGATATTATCTTCTTGCACACACCATGCAGCCTAACTATCTCTTTCACATATAGTTCTCCCAACTTATTAACATGGTCTGTAGATCTGATTGTCAGGAAATGAGCTACTTTGGTGAGACAATTCACAATCACACAAATAGTGTCTTCTCCTTTCTGATTCCTGGGCAAACCACTGACAAAATCCATGACAATTTTATCCCACTTCCATTCAGGGATAGGGAGTGGTTGTAACATTCCAGAGGGTTTTCAGTGTTCTATTTTTATTTGTTGATAAATTAAGCATTTAGAGACATGCTTAGCCACGTCTTTCTTCATCCCTCTCCACAATAAGTCTTTCTGAATTTTTGGTACATCTTATCTCCACTTGGATGCATTGTATACTTGGTCTGATGAGCCTCATCTAGTATGGTCTACTTAATCTAGCCATTCTAAGGTACACAGATCCTTTCTCCGAGACTTAGGATATTCTCAGCATCTAACTAAAAGTCAGCATGCTTACCTTGTGTAATTCCTTCGATCAGACTAGTGAGCCATTTGTCTTGCCTTTGTTCATCCTTGATCTGGTGAAAAGATCCAGTTGGCAAGACATGGTGTAAATGTAGGCTTGTTTTTCATTTAGAGTCACACCCAGCCTAAAATCTTCAATCAACTGGTACATTTGGCCCTTTTCTTCCTCTTGTTTATTGAACTTTCTACTTAAGGCATCAACCACCACATTAGCGTTCCCCAAATGGTAGTGTAGTTGGAAATCATAGTCTTTCAAGAACTCCATCCATCTCTGTTGCCTAAGGTTCAACTCCTCTAAGTGTAGATGTGCTTCAACTCTTGTGGTCTGAAAACAGATCGAATTTCTCACCATAAAGGTAGTGTCTCCAAATCTTCAGGGCAAATACGATGGCTCCTAACTCTAGGTCATAAGTAGGCTAATTCTTCTCATAAACCTTCCGTTGTTGCAAAACATATGCAACTACTTGCTTCTCTTGCATCAAGACTACTCCCAGTCCACTAGTTAAGCATCAGTATAGAATGTATAGGTAACACCAGGGGTTGGAGTGACTAGGGTAGGGGTTGTAGTCAATCTCTTCTTTAGTTCTTGGAATGATTGTTCGCACTTCTAATCCCAATTGAACTTACATCCCTTCCTGGTTAGTTTGGTCATAGGTTCTGCTAGTTTGGAGAAATCTTGGATGAACCTTCTGTAGTATCTAGCCAGGCCTAGGAAACTTCTGATCTCTGTAACTATCTTTGGTTGCTTCCAATCCACGACAGCTTTGACCTTCTCCGGGTCTACAGAGATGCCTTCTACTGATACTACGTGACCAAGGAACTTAACCATCTTCATCCAAAATTCACACTTGTTGAACTTGGCATATAATTGGTGCTTTCTGAGGGTCTCTTTTGACAACCCCGCAAGTATACAAGATCGTACTAGTAATAATCGGTGCGACCAAATATCGTCCTTAGGGAATGGAATTTACTTGAGTATCTCAAATCCCAATTTAATGTTAGCTTTCATTTTATCAAGACTCTGATTAGGGTTGAATGGTTAAATTCTAAACAAGAACCTAAACTATCAAAAGCAATAAAAACCTGTTTAAAAAAAAACTATTTGGAAAAGTTGTTTAGGATAGTAAACTTTGTTGTATGCCCTATGATTCTTATTTCAGATCATGAAATTCCTGCATTATGAGTTATAGCACCTGCCATTAAAGCCCTCTCCCGAGGTACCTCAATTTCTATTAGTCTTATCTCATAGTATCCTCTTCCGAGGCACATAATTGACAAACTAATGTTGTGTAATTGGTAATCTTCTGCAACCCCCTAAATAGTTAACAACCCTCCAGTCAATCAACTAATCTAGGTTTATATTATGATAATCTAACCACTAAGCCTCTCTTCCGAGTTACTTTAATGATTTGAACTCATAATGTTCATGGCCAGTAAACATTAAGCATTAAGCACACACAATATAAAATAATGCATTTAAATCAATTACTTGAATAAGTGTTCATACATTGGAGATTTACACCCTAGACATTAAAACTAACTAGCCCAACATTGAATTAAATGAAAACATCAAAAAGGAATGAATAAAGATGGACATACTCAAAGCTTGACCTCCAAATCTTCAATCCCTTCTTAATCTTCTTGTTTTCTCCTTTTGAGTCATCACAGTAAAGATTTTCTGAATTAGGTATGTTTAGACTCTAATCCCCTTTTCTATTTATAGGCCCATACTAAAAAGACCCTAAAAATATGAGAAACCTAGCAGTTAATTGTGTTACCGCGGTCATCATCGTCCCTCAATAAAAACATGGATTTTCGCCATTCTGTGGACCGCGGTTAGCCTATCTTGCATTCTTGTCACATTCTGATTACCAAAGTAATTGAATTTATTGTCGCGGTAACTAGTGACATGATTTTTCCTACTCTTCTGATTACCTAGGTCATTGAATTGATTACGTAGGTAACCAGTGACATGATATGGCTTCTCCTCTAATTACTTAGGTCATTGAAATGATTACCTAGGTAACCAGTGACATGATATTTGTATTTTCCACCATTCTTCACTTCTCTTGCGCTGTTATTTGCTATTCAAGTTTATTCTAAACCTGCATAGACACTCAAAACCTTTTTCGGACATTATATTCACATAAAAAATGCTAGAAATAACATTTAAATCATGTTAATATGCAACTAATCATGCAATAATGCTCTAAATGCATATGTAACAAATATAAACAAAGACACTTAATTTTCTATTAAACTAATGCAAATTATACATAAAATACTTATATTATAGTTAGTATGCTATGCAACTAACAAGTACCCCCAAACTTAGACTATTGTTCGTCCCCGAATAATGACTTTAATCTAAACTGACACACCATATCATATAGAAGTAAATACATTTTCACTCATCATTGTAACCTCAATCTTCCATTCCTATAGTTTATGACTCATTAACACGTCCCTAAGGTCATTTAGATTGTCTAGATTTTTAGTTCATCCTCCATTCTTCCTTAACTTCACCCTCTCATCTGTTAGTATCTCAATCATCTTAGACTTTGTAGGTGATTTATAGGCACCATCCCAATCATAGAAATCCTCTCCTAATACCTAAGTACAAAAACCCTCTCAATTCTCTCCTCTATCTATCTTCTACTTAGTTCAAACTATAGTGAGGATCAGGGGTCGTTTTCTCTAGGTTCTAATGTGGCATGGCTCAAGGTACAAGTGTAACAAGATTTTCATTCTGACTCAAGTGTACACTCATAGCAATAATAACAACCTCTTTTGTTTGATTTTCTTCAATATAGCTTGATCTTTTTTGTTCAATCCCTTGTTTTTTTCGTTCATGCTCACAACCTTATTTTCATGCTCCCCCAAACTTATTTCATCACATGAACTTCAAATTGTACCAACATGTACACCCATACAAAATTACTAATTTAGATTGATAACAAAATCAAATTCAAGCACTTGTGAATCATTAGGCATTTCAAACAATATTTTATTTATAGTTGTAAATTTGACTAAGAGGGTTTTAAGGCCCTTTATGTTCTTTATCAAAATATCTCCCTTGAGTAAGAAGGCATTCCTTATGCCAAGTTTCATTGGATTTAGGTTTTAACCCGTATTCTAAGTATTTTGGGACATCACCAATGTGAACTAATCACATGTAAAGAACACCAACAATGACCGTCATGTTCACTGTGATAGTACATGGTTCTTAATCTCAACATCTTTCATTAAATCTCATACTCATAAAACATAAATAAATTATACTCATGAAACATAAATAAAATAATTTCATCATGCTTAACACATAAACATTCAAAGCATGAAAACAAACACATAGTATGTATCATACTTTAAAATAAACCTAAACATCTATAATCTAAGCAAGGCATGGTTTCATGATCAACTAACATGACATACATGCAAATTTGAAATCTAAATCATATTATTCAAACCAAAACATGCATTCTAAACTGAAATCAAACATATATGAATATGGTATTAAACTAAACAAGTAAAATAGAGGTTTGAGAAGTCAATTCTACCTTAGTTCGCAAAACAATTGTAAGCCTCTGAAATTTGGCAAAACTCTGTTACTCTAAGACTTTTAAATACTCAAGAACAGTTCAAGATTACTCAAGAACTAAGGTGATTGCCAAGAAGAAGGCTTAACAAAATCAAGAGGGACTCGCATTGTAACACCCCAATCCCTGTATTTTTTCTTTATTTGGAAACAACCACTGTTTTGACAATGGACTTAACTATACAGGCAGATTGGGTCGATATTAAATTAAAAATGACTCACACTTGACATTCTATCTCAATTATCTTATGCCTTAATGCAATTCAAGAATACTTAACTCAATTTTAGGAATAAAAACAAATAAGACAATAATACAAGAAATAAAAGAAATTAATAAACTTTATTAATTTAAATAAAGTAGAGAACGTAACTCAATCTTAAAATAAAACTATTACAGCAGAATATTCAAAACTTGGGTTGCATGCCCTTACATTCAAATATAGAAACTTTCTAAAAATAAAGAGACTATCATTATTTTCAACATCTTCATGCATGTTCAAATTTCCTAAAAAATAAGAGAGGAATGGTGAGCACATAGCCTAGTGAATTTTTTCAAACAACTAATTATCTAATTTAGAATAAAATCATATCCATAATTTATACACTTGCATACATTAGGCGTCTCAAGCAACATTTTGCTTATAGTTGTGACTTAGACCAAAAAGGTTTTCAAAGCTTTGATATTCTTAACAAAATACCTTCTTAGAGTGAAAAAGGCATTTCTTGGCCAATTTCATTAGACTTTTGGACTTAAGGCCTCTTACCCACCAACCAAATATTTTGGTCTTTACACCATGTGAACTAATCACATGAAAAAAACATCCATAATGACCCACATGCTCATTTTGATGGTACATGATTGTTGATCATCATCATCTCATAATTAATCTCATATTCAAGAATCATAGAATTAGGGAAGTAAATTTTAGAATATAAACAATCTGAAAATCAAAGCACAAATTATCTAAAAACATGCATCATACATTGAAATAAAATTAAACATTGTACTAGGCATGGCATGGATTTATGAATGCTTAAAATATGTTCATGTACGAAACTAAAACTGAAATTATGATTAAATTTCTGAAATTGAAACATGAATGATTTCTGAAAACTAAACATGCAATGAACATGGTATTAATCTAAAGAAGAAAAGATGAGGTTTTAAAAATTACTTCCACCTTAATTTGAAGATCACTGAAATTCCAACAGAGTTTCCCCTCTTTAAAACATATGGCACTCGAAGACAACTCAAGGACACTCAATTAAATATCAAAGAACTCAAGAAGAGTTCAAGGTTATTCAAGAACTAAGGGGATTGACAAGAAGATAGTGAAAGCAAAGTGGACTTGTATGTTCTTACTTTGGGACAAAGAAGAATGAGAGCATTAGGGGGGTTTGTATAGAGTTTTATGAGCACTATAGGATGATTTGGGCATGCTCACACTAGGAAATCTTTCCATTTCTTCATGGGAATATTTTGGGATGCATAGATTGAGTGTGTACACAATTTAGAATGTGGGCTGATTTGATTTCCAATTCCCAGTGTGAACACAAGATATGAGCTTTATTTGATTTTCTATTTATGTGTGAACACAAAAATGATTTAGAATTCTTTGTTTGGACGTTAATTTAGGTGTGATATTGTGAGCAAAACAACTTTCCAATATGTTTTGGTAATTGATTCCTTTTTTTGTGCACATCAAATCAACAAGATTTGGCAACCTTCTATTTTGAATTAGAAATTTATGATCTTGTTCCTTGGGTGTTTAGAAATATTTTTCAGCACTTCTATTCTTGAATTATAAACTTTTAATCTTGTTCCTTGGGTGTTTAGAAACATTTTTCAGCAACTTCTATTCTTGAATTCTTGAATTAGAAACTTTTAATCTTGTTTTTAAATTGTTTAGAAACATTTTTCAGCAACTTCTTAATTTAGTTTAGCAAGTGTATCAATACTCTTTCCGAGCTTATCCATACTTGTGCGTCAAGTCACAAGAATAAGGAGACTCCCATTTTTTGGAATGTCATGCCATGTGTGTACTAGGCCCACGATTTGGATTTGTTTCCAAGGTTGAGGTGTATGAATTAGAAATCAAATCAAATCACTTCATGAGCAAGGAAACTTCTAATTGGGTTTGTCACATGTGTGCACGCACACACACACACACAAGAGGGTAGATGTTTTAGGGTGTGTGCATGGTTTGGGTGCACGTGATCATTTTTGCTTAGTACATGGAATCATTCTTTTAGGATTTCTAATTCACCTTGGACAATTTAATTGTGTATATATAAGGTGTGGTGTACATGATCATGGCATTATCAATCATGTAGCTTGCACATGCTTACGGTGGTCACACATTTTTGGTTCACATAAATTTAAATTAAATTCATATCTTTTATTTGACTAGGATTTCAGACACTTAGCACACAATTTTGGGTTTGCATAAATTTAATAAAAATTTATATCAATTGATTGGCTAGGTTTTACCCCATTTTCTTTCCAAATTTAGATTCTCGTGATGCATACCAAGTAAATAAATTCTTAATCGGGCAAATGAAATAAATCTTGGATGCCTAGGACATTCGAGGTGTTCACTTCATTTCATTTCATTCCCTTTTCTTAAATTTCATTCCCCTGAGAGGTTTTTGGGCAAATTCAAGCTTGCTAATTGATTTTAGAAATGAATTGGACTTCATTCATCATTTCATTTCATTTAGTGCAAATTCTCAGGGTATTACAAGCATGTTCTTGCTTTGGGACAAGAAAGAATGGGAGCACTAGAGGGGTTTATATAGAGACTTTTAGGGGCAAGGCTTGTATTTTTGGAGCATTTTTGGTATGAAAAATTTTCATTTTTATTAAATTTTAACTGCTCCAAAAGAAACAATCTATTTTAAGATTTTTTTTCTAGGGTTTTGGGTGTATTTTTCACGTATTTTCTCTTTTTTTTAGTTTTGTTTTGATTTTCTGATTTTATTTCCTTTTTTTGTTTTTTCTCGCATTCTTAGTCGCGCGATTTTGGCGAATTTGGCAAAATTGTGTGCTACGTAAATTATGCAAATTTTACAAATTTGTGCACGAAATTTTTTTTATAATATATATATATACATATTTATACCTATACAATTTTCATTCTATTATATATATATACTCACATAATATATTTATAACCAAATATTACATTATATATGTTTACATACTAATGCACATACATTTTTACCCATCTATTTACATTATTCATTTTTTGGATACCAAAATTCATCAATTAATTTCATTTATTTTATACTTTAGAGTATACACAGTTTATATTTAAAAATGTTACAAATTTCTCAAGTCAAATTATTTTTGTCAAGACCCCTTCCCTTGGCTGAAGGGCGGCCCGACCTGCACAGTGGTCTGACGAACTCACTCACCGTGTCAAGTTTGCCCAACCACTGTTAAGCTTCTCCAATTTCAACCACAAGTGTTATTAGAACAATTTAAAGATTCAAGTGCCAAAGTAAGCAAACATTACAAAGAGTGATTATTGTATTACATATTGTCTTGTTCAAAAATACATAGTGGACCACATATATATATACACAAAAAATCACCAACCTCAACAAAAGATCAGAAAAAGAAAAGGGAGTCGTCAGAGTACTAGGCAATTACCACATTTTTCCTTCTGTTAGCCAGCAAAGAACCTAAAAGGTTAGTAGAGTAATGAGCCTAAAAGTCAACATGACTCAATGAATAGTAAAACCAACATGTTACCCATAACCAACATTCCAAAACAATACATTTATGCATGAACAGTAAAATGATATAGCGTTTGAATGCATGGCTTAGTATAAAAGCAGTTATAAACAGTGCAACAATTATAGAAGAGCATTTCAAATACATGTTAGTTAAAACTGTATCTAGTTCAGGTTCACAAGTTAACAAACCCAACCTTATGGTCATCGCTGAAGCATATCATCAGTCAGCCGTATGGTCCACTCAAGCAGGTTGTAAGCTAGGCATATTACTTGAATATCCTAACCATGTACTCGGTCTTCGAGTGCCATCACTTGAGTAGGTCGGAAGCTAGACACATTAATCATAGGCCCTAACCCCGCACTCAGACTTCGAGTTTAATCTCAATCACATTATATACCCTGACCCCATGCTTAGTCCCTGAGCCTATGGTCTCATTACCCGTGTACATCTACATATTTCAAAACAAATATGATAGATCTCAATCACATAAAACTATTTAAACCATATCATTTCACTCATGTTTTATGCAAGGAATACAAGTTAAAGTAAATGCCTGAATCAAACTACTCACCTCGGGTCATGTGCACCAATGTCCTCTTGACACTCAGCCCAGTCTCGCAATATGCACTCGAATCTGCATTGTTTAAACTCAATTTCAGTTCTATTTAGAATGTGGCATAATCTCTTATTCAACTGTCCCTAATCGGTCTTGATCGACCAAAATTTTATTTGGTCAAAATTCAATCAATTAGTCAGACTTGGTCAACATGGTCAATTTTGGTCACCTTGATCAATTTGGGTCAAATTGGGCCCAATTGGGGTCAAATTAGGCTAAATTTGGTCAAAGTTTTGGGCTAATTAAGCCAAAATCCCCACTTAACCAAATTCAAGCTTTTTGTTCTCTTTGCGCAAAATTTTTTTTGATTTTTTCGCAATCAATTCGTGTGTCAAATTTGCATGAAACTTTTTAAATTTCATCTACACCTCCTAAACATTCACCATAATTTTAGATTTTTATTTTTGGACATCATTTGCTATGGTTTTTAAATGTAACAACAGGGATTGTAAATTCTTATTTCTTATGTGACAGGCAGTCACTTTGTGCATCAGTTGACCCCCTTACGCAACTCAGATTGAGACAAAATTTGGTAAACATGTTTTTGACATATCCAGTGACCACTCCATGAAAGTGCAACTCAAAAGACCCATTTTTGGTTAATCAATTGGTCTCCTACATTCTTTGTTATGTAACAGATTTTTCAATGTTCAAGTTTTCTATGATTTTTTAAGTGCCAAATTATCCCTATTACTCCATTTATTTGAGGCCTTCTCTTACATGTTTTGTAAGGCTTAGATCTCAAAACATTTACAGTTCAAGTCTCATCCCAAAATAGTAAGCAAACATGGCAATGATCACTCTCAAATACACCCTGCAACATTTAGTACATATCTGCAATTCTTAAAATTTTTCTAAGTACCAAATTTTCACATGTAACTAGGCATCTTTGCATGCATATAAAACTATGAATACAGAGGCTTAAGGTTTGGGTATACCTCCTTGTAGCCTCAAATGTGAGGTTTAAAACACCCTAAGTCTCGGCTCAAATGAATGTCTCTAGCTACTTCAAAGGTTGCCTCAAATATGGCTTCCAAGAACTGTTTTCTGCCGAAACTGTTGAAACAGTTAACAATCAGTAAACTTTAACACCTTGTAAAACATGTTTAAGCCGTTAATTTTTGTTTTCTATCAAATGAAAATTGAAGTACTAATGACAAGGAGCAAAATGAGTGGTCTTACCTCAAAAATGGACTTCAAATGGGTTAGGAACTAACCCCTTGGAGATTGGATCAACACAGTTTCTACAATTTCCAGCTCCCAGCTATGTTGAGTACCCCACCTTTGTCGTTGTTTTTCTCTCTAATGGTCATGCAGTTTGATGGAGGGTTTGCACCATGTTGTAAAGGTAAGTAAGAGCTTGCAAAAGACTAAAATATCAAGGAAAATAGATTCAAGATGAAGGAGATGCAAGCTGGTGAACGAAGCTCATTCAATTGAAAAATCTATGCAAAATCTGCGTTTTTGTTGCATGTTGGAGCACTCTTACATGGCAAAAAAGAGTCTCACGTGGCCATCCACGTAGCTCATGAGTTGCCATGCAAGGTGCCTTGTTGTCCTTACCCATTGGCCTAGTCAGGAGGGTGATTGGATGGCCAAAACCATGACTCAAAACCATGGGTTTTGCTGGTTTTTGCTACATTTTTCTGTTGAAATTTCTAGAGAAATCAAAGGAAGAAGGAGAAGGAGTGGCTGGGTGCGTGGGCTGGCCCACGCGTCAGATCCAATTCACGCGAGCCTTTGGCCCGCGAGCCCTCGCCCCCCATGCTGGCCAAAACTGCACGGGCCTGTGAGCACATGCGGCCAATTTTTTCTCCTATTCTTTCTTTTGTGTGTGTACACACACACACACAGATATATATATATATATATATATATATATAGTTATTTATTTATTTGTTTATTTTTATATTTTTCTCTTTTATTATTTTTATCACAGCTTAATTTATTCACTTATGTATTTAACCAATTTTTCATCAAAATCTTTACTATTCCTAAACTTTTCATCATTTATACAGTTTTTCAAAAATTGAATATTCTATCCAAAAATTAGTATTTTTCTCCCAACAATTTAATAATCACTCTGAAAAAGAAAATATCATATTTTCTCCCAAAAATTACATTTTCTCTATAATTTATGTATTCTCTTCCCAAACATTATATTTCTCAATTATTCTAATTTTCTTAAATTAATGATTAAAAATTATAGAAAATTGAGAAAATTCGTGTATTTTCATTAAAATTTTAGAAAAGTACATGAGAATCATGTATCGAACCAATTAATTTTGTGTGTCCAAAAGATGGGTCATTACAGTTTTATTTAATTTCGTTTATCGAATTTCGTACAAATCTTTGGGTATTACAAGAGCTGGGGTTGTGGCTATATCGGAAGAGGATTCTGTGCTCGAGGTAGGACCCTCATGACTTGCTCTACCACCTGCCAAGTGATCTTTGTCAACATCTTTGGCGATACAATTGCTCCAACATGACTTGTCATTGCCACAGGTGCTCTCTAATCTCTTTGACTGGACTCATCAATGTTTTCAGCCCTTGGCATGTTTCCTCAGGTTCTTACCATTGTCTTTAAGTCAAAAACCATTTTAATATCCGATAAAGTACCATAACATAGAAATTCCAATATTGTAATCTCATTTCCAATCAATTTGGGTACCACGCCTATCTTTCCTTATCTTCGGGATATAAAATTCTTTTTTAGACTTGAGATAATAGTTGTCCCATCCTTATTCATTTGTTGTGTCTACTTCCTCAAGTTTTCATTTTGTTCGTGCTTTTATGACGCTAGATCCATGTCTCTAGGTTCTCGATTTTTTCAATGACCTATCAATTCATGCTTCTAAGTTCTGTTTGAGGCTTTTAAGGCCCTCTACTATTGTTGGGTACAAGATTTTGTTCTTATAATCAAAATGCATGTGATATATATATATATATATATATATATATATATATATATATATATATATGTTCATGTATTTAAAAAAGTAGAGCATGCATTTATTTAATTATTTAATCACCCAGTCATGCAAGTTCACGCTAGTAGAGCGAAATTCCAAGTTTTCATCTGTGCCTCCAAGTTTGAGTGTCCCATACCACCCTTGTCGATCGACACAGACTTCCACTCAGAGATCTCATTACACCCAACCAATTTGCAAATGTTTCAACAAAGGTTTTTTTAGCCCCAGTATATTGACCATTCCATACCAGTCAACATAGGGAAACAAGTTCTTCTAAAGTTACCAATCATTCACCAAACATGGCCCATCATTCTCTAAGTCCAAGATTCCTCTTTTCCCCCAAATTCCTATGTGTTCCATACCACATAGAAACCAAAGATATATGATCCTCCCGATCTTGTGTCCTAACCAATCAAGGGTTTTGTTTTTACACATTTTCAATCTCTAACCTATATCCTAAATGTTTTATTTATAATTCACTATGCCTCTCTTGTCAACACCCAAGTCTGTACCTAAGGTCTATTTCCCAGACCTAGGGTCTCAATTCCTAATTCAAAGGTTTAACCTTCATCTAGTTCCAGCACCACTCCTAGTATTACCTTTGTACTCTAGTACATTTCTTTGCCCTTGCATACCACCTCCCAGCTTTCTTAAAGAAAATAAGTATGTTCTTCAACTCCGACTAGTTGTATGAGCTGGTGGGACAACCTCCAATTAGGTGGCGAGACGAGGTCTACTTAGCAACTAACCTTCTAGAATGGGATAACTTATCTTCCTTTCAATGTTTAGCTTTACTAGGACAAGGCTTACCCACTATCAGCTCAATTCATAATTTTGTATCCAAACAAAACCTTTGAAAACATGTATTTCATTTTTCAACAACAACTTTTCGAAATAGTTTCAATTTTGGAACAGGAGGTATGGCATTCTAAATTGAATCAAAGTAAAGGTTTTACCTAATTATTCAACTCTCTTTAATTCTTACTCAAGGCATGTACAACCTAGCTTTAATATCACCTTTAGCATTAAAGGACTCATTTTTTCCCAATGAAATATAGCCTTTGCTCTGATACCACCTTTGTAACACCCCGCCTCCCCCTTGTAACACCTCGTTCCGGTCTGGAGGGCGCAATTACCGCATTGCTATCAAACATTTCAAAGATAGATGGGCCACTCGAGAGGCGGGCGCTATCACATTAATTCTTTTCTACTTCGATACCAAATCCATGACACTTCATGTGTACATTAACTTATGCACAAGTAGATTTCATGAAAAATAATAACCACATCATGGAATAAATAAAATCCACTTTTATTAAATAATTCAAATAATTTAAAGGTACAAAGCTTTTGTGTTCATTATAGCAGAAATACTTTTAAATTTTAAATAAAATAACTTAGGTCAACATCCCCTACAATTTAATGAAATTTCTAAAGAATTAATCTAATTGCCATCCATGTAGCCTTGATTTCTTAATTCTGTAAAATATTAGAAAGGAAGGGTGAGCTTATACGCCCAATGGATCATTCTAAAAATTTAATTCATTATTTCAAAACAAATATAACATGCATAATAAACACTTCAAAAGATTAAGTGATTTAAACAGTTGTTTGTTTTCTGTTGATGTTAAGACCAAAAAGAATACACCTTAGTGTTCCATATTTAGGGGATGAGGTCAAATCTGGACCTTCAATTTATCATTGATAAAAATTGGTTAAATTTGAACCCTCAATTCACATCCCAAAAATATTTGTTCACTCACGGTAAAAATTAGTCCCCCCTGCCGGTATGTGGTTATAATCTTTGTTTAATCTTTCATTAAATAAACAGAAGCATGATATATTCAAAATAAACCATAAATAACATATATTCAAGGTAGGCATGTCATAGCATATATCATATCAACACAAATCATGCATCATTATTCATATAATCCTAAGCATGCATCTCTAATCAATGGCATGTATAATCATGACATGCATAATTATGGCATATTTCTAGGCTAAACAAGCATCCATACACAGCATATCTGAATCAAAATAACAAGGTAAAAGTTCAGAAATCACTTTCACCTTCAATAGCTTTTCTCCTCACGAAGCTTTTGTTAAATCTCTTTCAGATTTCTCCAACTGCTAACACAAAAATTTGTGTAACACTGTAACACCCTAACCCCCGTATCTTTAGGCAGTGTGCATGACCACCATTCTCTTGACAGTGGACTTAACCAAATGGCGGGTTGGGCCGGTGTTAATTTACAAGTGACACTCACTTGTTTTTTTCTTTTCAATATCTCGTGCCTTTGTATAAAAGTTCAACAATACAAAATTTTTACTTTATAAAATCAAGGCAAATTAAAAGAGATAAAGAAATTCAAACTATTTTATTCATAATAGAAAGAATAATTAAAAGTACTAAACTCTTCAAAAAGAACTAATTCTTATAGCAAAAGACTTCAAAAATACTTTTCAGTAGAAAAGCATAAAAATTTTGGGCAACATGCCCTTAAAAATTCTAAAAAATATAATACTGTAGAAACTTTCTCTAAGGACTATCTATATTCAACTGCTCCATGAGTTTCATGTTCCTAGAAAATAAGAAAGGAAAGAGTGAGCACATAGCCCAGTGGATTCTTTTCAAACAACCATCTTCCATATTCAAACTCATAACACAATCATAATTCAAACACTTGCAATCATTAGGCATTTCAAACAACAATTTGTTCAAGTCGAGTCTCAGACCAAAAGGGTCTTTAATCCCTTGATGTTCTTAACTAAGTAAACAGGGCGCACTCGGCATCAACCGGTTAGTGGCACGTGTCGGCATCAACCCGTTACACATGGTGACCCACTAGGTAATGTTGTACATGACCCTCAAATACTTAGGTATGAAAACCATATGACCTAAATCATGTGACAGGAACATCCATAGTGTCGCCTTGCCAACTATGATGGTACGTGGTTATTATCACCATCGTCTTAGATTAATTCTCATATCATGATCTCAAAAAATAAACTTCAAAATATGAAATCAAACTAAAATTCAGAATATACACAGTCAATTCATGAAACACTCATAAAACATGCATCATACTTTAATTTAAAAGCCTAAACATGATATTAATATGGCATAGATGATATGATTTCTCAAACATGAATCAAAACTTAAATATTGAAATAAACATTTAAAATTCTAGAACTGAAATTGCAAATTTTTTGAATTTAGTGAAAAACACACAAACAATGAACATGCCATGAATTTAAATAAGAACAGAAGGGTGTTCTAGAAATCACTTCCACCTTGTGACGCTTTCTTCAAAAATTTCGGCAGCAATTCTCCCACGTACTAGTGCCAATGAAGATCGCCCATCTTAATTCCCCAATTCGAGAGAAGAACTTCTCACACACAATTAAGAGGAAGGAAAGATGGGAAGAGGTGCCAAGAAGAAGGCTTAAAGAAAATAAGAGGCAATTTCAACTCTTATTTTTGGAATGAGGGAATTGAGAGCCTAGGGGGTTTATATAGGTTTTCAAAGGGAGAAAAATAGAAACTTTTGAGTTTTTCCTAGATTAAAACACCCTAATTCTCTTTAATTTCTTACTTTCTAATTTTGAGAATAAAATGAGTATTTTCGGATTTTTTTCAGAATTTAGAAATAAATTTTTGGATTTTAGAAACCTTTTTTTGGATTTTTTTTAGATTTTTCGTGATTTTTTCGTAATTTTCGTTTTTAATTTCAAATCCTTTCACCTTGGCCGTCGGATTTCCTTGAGCGCATCAACGGTTCGGGATCAACCAAAAAATGTCTCAGATCCAAACCGTTGGATCTTCCTCAAGCATAGCACAGTTCGCGATCACCGAACGCGACTTTGATCTAGATGCTTGGATTGTCCTCGAGCACATCAAGCAGATCTCGTTTACGATCAACAAAACAAATCCTGGCCACATGATCAGCCTCGAGCGCAGTATTCGGTTTCGTGATTTCATTTTTTATGGATCGATCGTGGCCATTTGATCTGGATGATTCGGTGCATCCGGGGGTTGGTGCAGGTTTGATCATGGCCATCGGATCGTGAAATTTGATTTAGATCTACGGTTTGCAACCGTTGGATGTGTTTTAAGTTTTTTTTATTTTTAAGCCAAATTTCTTGTTTTATTTTCGGATATTTGCCAAATCTTGATCCCAATTGACTTTCTAATCTTGTTTTCATCAAAAATTGCATATTTCCTTGTATTTTTGGCTATGATATCCCATAATATACATTATAGTCATATATTTTCTTTCAAAAATCCCTTAAATTGATTTTATTCCTTATTTGGCTAAACTGGGACTTACCAAAATTTTCATCTGTTAATTCCGTATGATTTTCTAAGTAAAAAATTCAAATTTCATATGAACTTTTCGAGATGTTACAACCTACCCTCCTTAGAAAAATTTCGTCCTCGAAATTTGTAGATATTTAGGTATTCCTTGTGAACAGATGCGGCTACTTGGTCTTCATCTTGCTTTCGAGTTCCCACGTGGCGTCTTCTACCCCGTGATGTTTCCACAGCACCTTCACTAATAGGATATCCTTTGTTCTTAGATTCTGTACCTTGTGGTCAAGGATTCTAATTGTTGTTTCCTCGTAGGTAGCATCATCTTGAATATTCACTTCCTCTCAGTGAATGAGGTGAGAGGGGTCAGGTTCGTATTTCCTCAACATGGATACATAGAATACGTTATGTGCTGAAGTCATCTGGTTTGGTAGGTCCAACTCATAAGCACATTCTCCGATTCTTCTAAGTATTTCAAAGGGTCCGACAATCCTTGGAGATAACTTTCCTTTGAATCCAAACCTTTTGATACCCTTCTAAGGACTGATCCTCAGAATTACTTTGTCCCCAACTTGAAACTCTAATAGTCTTCTCCTTTTGTCAACGTAGCTCTTTTGACGACTTTGTGCAGTAGTCAGTCTCCTTCGTATTAACTTGACTTGGTTGTTCATTTCTTCCACCATGTCTGGCCCAATTAATACTTGATCTTCAAGTTCAACCCAATAGGTAGGTGATCAGTAAGGTCTTCCATAGAGAGCCGCGAATGGAGCCATTTTTATGCTTGCCTGATAACTGTTGTTATAGGTAAACTCCGCCAAGTGTAAGTACTTGCTCCAATTCCCCTTGAAGTCTAAAATGCAAGACCTTAACATATCTTCCAAAATCTGGATAACTCTCTTAGACTGACCATCCGTCTGAGGGGAAATGTTGTACTCATGGTGAGTTTAGTACCCATCTCCTTCTGGAGGCTCTGCCAGAACTGTGAAGTCAAGTGAGCATCTCTATCAGACACGACAGTCTTGGGTACACCATGAAGTCTTACGATCTTTCACATAAATTTCTCCCAGCTTGCTGACTTGGTCTGTGGATCTGATTGGCAAGAAGTGAGCCATTTTGGTGAGACAATCCACTATCACCCAAAAAGTGTCTTCTCCTTTTTGGTTTTTGGGTAAACTATTGATGAAGTCCATGGCAATGTTATCCCACTTCCATTTAGGGATTGGGAGTTGTTGTAACATTCCAGAGGGTTTCTGGTGTTCTGCTTTCACTTGTTGGCATGTTAAGCACTTAGAGACGTATTTGGCTATGTCCCTTTTCATTCCTCTCCACCAGTAGGTTTTCCTAAGGTTCTGGTACAACTTATCCCCACCAGGGTGCATGGCATACTTAGTTTGATGGGCTTCATCAAGTATGACCTGCTTACTTTGTCCTTTCTGAGGTACACAAATCCTTTCTCCGAGTCTTAGGATATTTTCAACGTCTAACCTAAAGTCAGCATGCTTTCCTTGTATAACTCCTTCAATTAGTTGAGTGAGCCTCTTGTCTTGCCTTTGTTCATCTCTGATTTAATGCACAGATCCGGTTGGCACAACATATTGTAAAGGTAGGCTTCATTTTCATTAAGGGTCGCTCTCAACCTAAAATCCTTGATCAACTGGTACATCTGACCTTTCTCCTCGTCTTGTTTGTTGAACTCCCTACTCAAGGCATTGGCCACCACATTGGCCTTTCCTGAATAGTAGTACAATTGAAAATCATAATCCTTAAAAAACTCCATCCACCTTCGTTGCCTGATATTCAATTCTTTCTGGGTGTAAATGTATTTCAAACTCTTGTGATCAGAGAATAAATCGAATTTCTCACCGTAAAGATAATGTCTCCAAGTTTTCAAAGCAAACACTATGGTTGCTAGCTCTAGGTCGTGAATAAGGTAATTTCTCTCATGGACCTTTAGTTGTCTTGAGGCAAAAGCGATGGCTTGTTTTTCTTGCATTAGGACTGCGCCCAATCCAGTCAATGAGGCATCAGTATATAGTGTGTAAGTAACACCAGGAGTTGGGGTGACTAGAACAGGAGCCGTAGTCAATCTTGTCTTCAGTTCTTGGAATGACCATTCACATTTCTCACCCACTAGAACTTAACTCCTTTTCTGTTCAACTTAGTCATAGGTTCTGCCAACTTGAAAAAGTCCTTAATGAACCTTATGTAATAGCCCGCCAAGCCTAAGAAACTTCTGATTTCTATTACTGTCTTGGGTTCCTTCTAGTTCATGACAGCTTCTACCTTTTCTGGGTTTACAACAATACCTTTTGCTGATACAACGTGGCCTAGGAACTTGACAGCTTCCATCCAAAACTCACACTTACTGAATTTAGCATATAGCTAGTTTCTTCTAAGGGTTTCCAGTACGATCCTCAAGTGTTCTAGGTGCTCAACTTCTGACTTAGAGTAGATTAGTATATCATCCACGAATACCACTACAAACTGGTCAAGGTACTGTCTGAACACTCGATTCATCAAATCCATGAAGGCTGTCGAGGCATTGGTCAAACCAAAGGGAATCACGGTGAACTTGAAGTGTCCATATCATGTTCTAAAGGTCGTCATGTGAATGTCAGACTCTCGAATCCTCAGCTGGTGATATCCTGACCTAAGATCAATTTTAGAGAAATGAGTGGCTCCTCATAATTGATCAAATAGGTCGTCAATCTTTGGTAAAGGATATTTATTTTTTACTATAGCTTGATTCAACTTCCGGTAATCGAGACACAATCGCAATGAACCATCCTTCTTTTTCACGAATAGTACTGGGGCTCCGCAGGGTGATTCACTTGGCCTAATGAAACCTTTTTCCCTGAGCTCGTCCAGTTGATTTTTCAGCTCAATTAGTTCTACTGGCGCCATTCTATAAGGAGGTATGGCTATAGGGTTGGTTCCAGGGTGAAGTTCAATCTTGAACTCTAATTCTCTTGCTGGTGGTAGTCCAGGTAAGTCATTTGGGAACACATCCTCGTACTCACTGACTATAGCTAGGTCGTGAATATTCTTCAAGTCAGTAGGTTCTTCTTCAGAGGGTTCCTCGAACTCCTCCGTCTATTTCAAACAATTCAGCAAGGCTAGGGTTGGACTCCTTGGTAGTCTCCGCATATCCCCATTGATTTTAAAGATCTCCGCAGAAGGTAATATTATGGTTACCCGTCTCTTAGGACAATCAATCTGGGCCTTTGTAACATCTCGAAAAGTTTATATGAAATTTGAATTTTTACTTAGAAAATTATATAGAATTGACGAATGAGAATTTTGGCAAGTCATAGTTGACCCAAACAAGGAACAAAAATTAATTTAGTGGATTTTTGAAAGAAAAAGTATGATTATAATGCATAAAATGGGATATCATAGACAAAAATACAAGGATATGTGTAATTTTTTATGAAAACTGGATTCGAAAATCAATTGGGATTGAGATTTGGAAAAAAAATCCGAAAAGAAAGCAAGAAATTCGGTTGAAAAATCAAAATTAAACTCAAAATACTACGAACCATAGATCTGGAATCTGATCTCACGATCCGACGGCCAAAATCAGATCTGCACGTACGCATGAGCGCACCGAATCATCAAGATCAAATGGCCAGAGATCTGCGTACGTAACTCGAGGATGATCGTGCAACCAAAAGCGAGTTCGTTGATCGCGAAATCAGATACGCACACCGTGATCGATGATCATCCGACGGTCAAGATCGAAGCCACGTTGAGAGATCGCGAACAGTGTTGTGCTCGAGGATCATCGAACGGTCAGATCAAAGCCGCGTTGATTAAATCGCGAACTGTTGATGCACTCGAGAATCATCTAACAGTCTAGATCAAAGTCGTTTTGATTAGATCGCGATCGTTAATGCGCTCGAGGAAATCCAACAACTGAGATCGAGACTCTGAATTCTGTTGATTGATTCGAAATCAATCCAAGGACTTCGATCAAACCCGAATGCGTGTCTCGAGAAAAATCCTAGGAACTAGATTAAATCCAAAATTTAAAATACGAAAATTAACGAAAAATACGAAATTTAATCCAAAAATTCTGAAAAATAGTTTCTAAATTTCAAAAAATATTTCCGAAATTCGAAAAAAAAATCCAAAAAAAAAACTCATTTTGCTCCAAAAATTAGAAAGTACGGAATTAGGGAGAATTGGGTGTTTTATTCAAAGAAGAACACAAAACTTTCTAATTTTCTTCCTTGGAAAAGCTATATAAACTCTCCTAGGCTCTCAATTTCATTCATTCCAAAAAATAAGAGTTGAATTCTCCTCTTATTTTCTCTAAGCCTTCTTCTTGGTACCTTTTCCCATCTTCCCTTCTTGTGTGTGTGAGAAGTTCTTCTCTCGAATTTGGGGAATTAAGTTGGGTGATCTTCATTGGCACTAATACGTGGGGGGGAATTGCTGCCGAAATTCCGGAAGCAAGCATCACAAGGTGGAAGTGATTTCTAGAACACCCTTCTATTTTTATTTAAATTCATGGCATGTTCATTATTGTGTGTTATTCACTGAATTATAAAGATTTTCAACTTCATTTTTAGAATTTTAAATGTTTATTTCAGTATTTCAGTTTTGATTCATGTTTGAGCAATCATATCATTCATGCCATGTTAGTATCATGCTTAGGCTTTTAAATTAAAGTATGACGCATGTTTTATGAATTTTCATGAATTGACTATGTATATTTTGAATTTTAGTTTGATTTCATATTCTGAAGTTTATTTTATGAGATCATGATATGAGAATTAATCTAAGACAATGGAGATAATAACCACATACCATCATAGTGGTCAAGGCAACACTATGGATGTTCTTTTCATATGAGTTAGGTCATATGGTTTTCAGACCTAAGTACTTGAGGGTCGTGTACCATTAGTGGGTCACCAAGTGTAACGGGTTGATGCCAACATATGCCACTAATGGGTTGATACCCAGTAGGCCCTATTTACTTAGTTAAGAACATCAAAGGATTAAAGGCCCTTTTGGTCTGAGACTCGACTTAAACAAATTGTTGTTTGAAATGCCTAATGATTGCAAGTGTTTGAATTATGATTTTGTTATGAGTTTGAATATGAAAGATGATTGTTTAAAAAAGATCCATTGGGCTATGTGCTCACTCTTCCTTTCTTATTTTTCAAGAACATGAATCTATAGAGCAGTTGAATATAGATAATTCTTAGAAAGTGTCACTACAAGAAAAATAGCTTTTTATAACATTAAATAATAACATTTTTTTTTTTTGCAATGCTATTATTGATATACCCAAAATGCTATAAAAAGATTTAAATATAGCATTCATAGTATCTTATTTTTTTGTAACATTTTTTAGATCAATCATAGCATTTTAAAAAGTGATTATAAAAAACATATATCATAGCTTTATGAAATTGTCATCAAAATCCCAAATATTAGCGCGGGAAATGTAGTTTCTTCGTCTATTCTCACGACTCTCCTTCTTCTTCCTTGTTATCAAACCCAGAAAATTTTCTCCATTTCGATCATCATATTCATCACGAGATAAACCAGAAAAATCCATCCCAAAATCCAAAATCACAAAAGCTGAAAACGCTCCACAAATCAAAAATTTTTCCCACTAAAATCTGGTTTTCGATCTCTTTTTCCTCAAATTGCACTATCGTGATGCCCCTTTCACCTTCGTTCTTCTTCATTCAGTTCGCCAAACTCTAAAACGCAGCACCAACAAGGATTGATTCTTGTTTGATTGTCATCATCCAACCATGAAACCCCGAATCAAAGCCCCCAAATTTGTGAAACCAGCAAGCCCAACACAATCTCTGTTTTTCTGTTCTTCACGACCAGCAAGATAAAGAATTTTCTACTTCATCTTCAC